>WSFP011385891.1:0-28826 GCA_009831015.1 Picea engelmannii | reverse complement strand
TCTTGGATGTTTGTCTTGATACTGCTCCCTTATTTGTTTTATAATTAATTCAACATCATCGTAGACTATCAAATTTTCAATTTTCAATTTTCTGGCAGCCTCTAATCCCAAGATAAGAGCTTCATATTCACATACATTATTAGTGTATTTTATGTCCCACTGTAGTATATATGAGAAAGGTATGATGAATTCTTCTCCAGGTGCCACAAACAACACACCATCTCCTGCTCCTTCCCAAGAGGAAGCACCATCAAAATACATTTTCCAAAATCCTGCACAATTTACATTTTTGTTTGTTTTTTCTATTCTTAACTTCTATACAACTTTCTTCTATACATGCATCGAAACCATCATTGATTGATAAGATATAGTTCCCCAAATCCTGATCGGTGACATATACATGGTAATTATGAGGTTTCTGTGGGTCACTTACAGTATACGCCAACCTGGTTTCTCTGTATAGACGCGTGAACTGTCCACCGAAAATTGGGATTGTAGCATATGTCATATCCAATTGAACCGATCCTCCAAGTTTGGCACCCCAAGACCTAGATAACAACATACCATACTTTGCAGGAACATCAACAATGACTACATCCATGAGAATGCTTTTCACAAGAATTTTTGCAAGATTAACTAGCAAATATTTAATCATACCAAGACATTTCACTTTCCTTGAATCAAAAGAATACAAATCTTGGTATGGTCTAGTAACCTCGAGACCCAAATTTTCCATAATAACTTTGGGCATCAAGTTATGTGAGGCTCCAAAGTCCAACATACAGTTATGTAGTAGGTGATCATGCACAGTCAGCGTAATATAAAAGGGAGCAACAGGGTCTTTAGTATTTTCACTTTATGGACCAAACATTATAGTTGGTTTATCATCTTCTAAATTAATAGAGTCCGCATGAATTTCTGCATCAGAGAAAGTTATCATTTTGACAATCTTTTTTTTATACATAGGATTTTTTGCTAATTCAACTAGAGGTATAGGAATCGTAATTTTATTAATTTCATTTTCCAGATTGAAACTTTCGATCGTCTTGTCAGTGTCTCTGGTTGGGATCTCTGTTTCTCTTCTTTCTTATCTATTGGTTTGTGTTGCCTTTGTTTATGCAGTCTTTGATTTAGCAGTTGATATTTCAATTGTTTTCGTCTTGGAAGCTTGAGCTTCAACTGTTTTCGTCTTGGCATCTTGCTTTTCAAGGGATGGTTGAGCCGCCTCACTCTTTTTACTTCTTGGCAAGATATTCTTCGGTAGATCAGTTGTAGAGTTTTTATCTCTAGGCCTTAAATTATATTTCTGTTGTATCGCGACCATTATAGAGTTGGCAATTCCTTGATAATCTGAATCCCCCAAATTATTTATGCGTTCCTCATTTTCAGACATAGATTCTTGGCTTAAAGATTTTTCATAATCCTGCCTGGTTAAGTGAAGGTCTCTGTCATCATCACTGAGATTGTTTACATCCTCATCCTACCCCTCATAGTCTTGCATGTCATTGCTTTGCATGAAGTTTTCTGTTTTAAACGAGGTTTTGATTTTTTGATCCTCATTTTTGATTTGTCTTTGTTGGATCTAGGGGTTAGAATTTCTTTTGAAATCTCTCTTGGAAAACAGATCTGGTTTAGTTTGGTCCAGTTCCATCCTAGAGATTTTATTTGATAATTCTTTGATTTTTTTAGCCATATCATCCATTTTATCCTCTAAGGATCTCCCAGATCCAGAAGGTCCTGCTTGTTCCCTAAAACGTCTATGATCTTTATTTCCCGTTTCGATTTTAACTTTTAACTTTCACGAGGCCATCATATTCGAATCAATTTATATAACATCATGCTACATTTTTGTGAGGTCTACGGATCTCCTTTCCCTCAACAGTAAGGCAAAGTCAATCTCAAAAGCCCCGATGAAAGTCACTTTTGCTGTAGGTTGGGAAGGTTTAACCTCAACTGGAATTTTTCTATATAGTTTATTAAATCTCTGAGTGAATTTGAGAACTGTCTCTGAATTTTTATTTCTTAAAGTTCTGAACTCGGTTAAGTTATAATGATGATATTTCCTCTCCCCCCATTGTTTGAGAAAGGCATTTTCTAACTCATCATATGTTCTTATGGAACCTACTGGCAGGCCCCGGAACCAGGTTCTCACCTGTCCTTCGAAAGTTTGAACTAGGAGCCTTGAATAAATGTCCTCGTGCTAAAGACCAAGGATATTGGTGAATTGATTGAAAAAGTTTATGTGTTTAGTGGTGGTTAAGTCTCCCTCTCCTATGAACTTTGGTAGGTTTTTCATATAGTTTTCGGGTAAATCATGGAGGGGAATTGGGAGGACTAAAGGAGCATACCTAGCTGCTACTTTAGCAAAAAATCTAGGAGGTGGGGGTGGTCTTTGACCGCCTTCTCCTCCCCCTCCAACACCATGTTCTCCTCCACCTCCGCCACCTCCGAAACCATGTCCTCTTGCACCACCTCCTCTGACAACAACCATTGATAATCTAGGGGATGAAACTTCGATATTATAGAGAGGATTTTCAAAGACGTGTAGTGACCTTTCAACTACTTCGGGATGGAGCGAAAGAGGTTCTAGGAACTGACCATTAGGAGATAGAAAGTATGAAAAAGGGGGAAAAGAGAGATGAGGACTAGGTTCTTCAGATTTACAGGATATATAAAAGGGAGAACCAACAGGAGTTGAATCAGAGTATAAGATATATTCTTCTAAACTTCGGGAAGTTGGAATCTTTACTTTGGGGACTGATGGAATAGAAATCAAAGTAGGTATCTAGATGAGTCTTTTACCTTTATTAGTATAGGAGGTAGTTGAATCGGTTTCAGAGTTTATCTCGGGTAAAACCAACTTGGGGTTTATGATTTCGGCTTCAATTCTACGAATCGATATTTCTTTGAAATAGATTTTGGTGGAACCTTCTTGTGGAGTTAACTGTTCAGGTGGAACCTTAGCATTAAAATGTATGGGTTTGGGTTGGTAAACCTTACTTGTGGACGTGAAAGTCTTCTTGAGGTATCCTCTTGGTTTAGTAGCTTTTCAGGGTCGGATACAGGCTTAGTTTGCTTATCGTCCAGATTTTTTTTGGTATTCCTTCAACCGAATGCCAGTTTATCAGTGGTGGAGTTTCCAAGTGAAAGATAAAAATTAGCCTTATTATGTATTCAATCTTTTTTCACTATCAAAGATAGAAACTTACTATGTCATTCGACTAGGGAAAAATAACTTCGTTTCTTCGTTCCCGACAACAGCGCCAAAAAGATGTTGTTCCTGAGATTACACTTAAGGCTCAAAGAGTAATGTCAAGGCATCAAGAATATAAAGGGATGTTTTTAAAGATGATTTTTTTTTTCGATAGTCATATAAGCATAAATCCTTAAACGAAAATAATGGCGGAACAAAACAAAGGCTATCTTTTGTCGTTCGATTTGATTTATAAAATCAAATGATATGAGAGAAAATTACAGAACTATTAAACAAATTGAGGCATCAAAACACAATGAATCTTAACCTATTTAAAAGTAGAATAAAATATAGAATGCACTCCTGAAAGGATATAGGATACAATAGTCCAAGTAGCTCTCAGGTCTTGCGTCCACTCACAGCAAACACATAGGAAAAACTACTTGCTTATCAAACCACTATTAAACAATGACCAAAATAGTAGTAATACTAAATTGCAATCGCTCACTCGTCAAGGAATGACATAAAGGAATACAAGAATTATGAAATACAGGGGAAACACATAACTCAAAATGCACAAAGGTTGGAATCTCAGTCTGCACTTGTATTAATTCTCGCTAAAGGAGATTTTCTCAGTTACAATCGACAAAAAGCATTCTATGTTCAATCTTAGAGATATGTATTTATACAAAATATCTTCAACACTAAGCGGTTGGATTTCTCCTTATTTCTAAAATAATAAAATTTACAAAATGTGAAATTTGAAATGCTTCACTTGCATTTCTCTTGTCTCTTTACCATGCCGGCGGAGACGTTTTCCTTCCTCACTTTCCAACTCAAGAACAACTGGTCTGTAATCATGATCTGTACAAATGATGTGTACAAGTTATCTCATTGGTTCCCAAAGGTGCTGCCTTTTCCTTGGTCAATACATTTAACACACATGCCCACGAATTATATCCCCAATCTGGAAGGCTCTGTTAAGTCATTTGCTTCAAAGATGTATAATTTTCTTTCTAAGTGAGGCAATCTATATTCCATTCTTCTATCTTATGAAGCTATAGACTGTAGCTGCACACTGGGCTTTACTAACCATCTATCTATCTGAGTAATATCAATCTGTTTTAATTTCAAGATTTCAGTCCGAGCCTCTTCCATTTTGGTTTTGATAGTAAGTTGATGCTTTTCTATATCGACTTGTCCTAGGACTTATGAAATATCATCCTTCCCAAGGCCTAATGCCCCTTTGTTGAGTGAATGAAAAACTTCTTCACAAGACTTCTTCACTTCCTTAACCATCCTTATACCTTCAACTATGTTAGTCTCCCGGGTCTTCAATAATATATCTCCTCTGATTTTCTCTGAAGGGGACAATCGGGAAAACATAGATACTCCTTCCCTTGCCGATGACACAACTACTTCTTGGAAAGTAGCCTGAGCAACAATAGCCTCTCTCTCCTTTAAACAAATATTATTTAAGGATTGATCTGCCACCTGAAAATGGTTTTGGACAACTTCTACCTTAGTGAAGAGGCTTTGCTGTGCTGATTCCAGTTTTGCGTGCACTTCTAAAACTTGGGCTTGGAAAGTTGATATCTCTACCATTGCTTTTTCAGTCAAGATTATTTTCATCTGCAGTTGTCCGACTAATTCCCTGTCTGTCTGTGAATTTTTCTGCATCTCATTCAGGCTGATCTTTAGATGTTGGATTTCTTTCTTGTCATGAGCTTTGACATTCTCAAATCATTTAGTCATCTCGTTACAGACTCCTCGTTATACAATCTTTATTTTGTCCTGCAATTGACTCACTAGCAGATCCTTCTGCTTCAATTTATCCTTCAGGCCGCTGACTGAAAACTGGTTTGCAGTGGCAAAGGATCCTAATGAATCTGCCACATCTATAGTGAAATATACTTCTTCTTGGGCATGTCCATCATACAATATCCTATGTATCTCGACAGACACACCCTCCCTCTGATGTATTTCTCTTTTTACCACAACCTTTCTCTTCTTGCTGAAGAAGACGCTGGAAAGGGGCATCTCTTCTACCAGAATAGGTGTGAGGTCTTCTATGAATGCCACCTCGGTGTTGGGATTCCCTTTATTGAACTATATCGACATGATAGATTGAATGGGACTGTCGATATCGGTGGATGGTTGTTGCTAGTATGTATCCGTAGCTGATTTAATTGCCGTGAATGGTAGTTGTTCTTCTCCCTTCTTCATCGAGGCTTCAGTCTGAACTTCAACTCAATCACTTGCTGGAATTGTCAACTTGGTCTCTGCGTGAATTGAAACCTTGGTATTCTCCAGATGTTCTTGAGTATTCGATCTACTGGAGCTCCCTGCTTCTATACTCCGGGTCTCAATTTTTTGAGCAGCCGGATGCGTTGGGGTTTCTCCCTGTAATACTCTGGGAAGGCTATTTCTTCGATGCTTCTGGAAGTTATAAAACTCAACCAATTTATCTGGAGCCAGAGCTTGAGCTTGACTCAAGACCCCATGATAAGACCTCTCTCCTTCGAATATTTCGTCTTGAGGAGAATCTTCATGTTCATATATTTTCAAATTGCAAAGGGCCATATGATTGCCTACAATCTTTTGCAGATCGTGCTTCTTGAATTCGATATTGACCAACTTGATTTCTTCCAGGGCCATGAATTCTACTTTCAAATGGCCGAAGTCCGACAGAGAAAACATAGCAATTTACATAGGAAAAATGGGCCATACCTTTTTCTATACTGCTTTCAGCTCCTTACTAATTCCTCCATGCACAGTTTGATGTGCTACTTCGCGGCACACCAATTGATCTGGTAAAAATTTAGGCAGAGCATGTGGAGGAATTGAACAACCGAAAACCCTAATATAGGAGAAATTCTGTTCATTGTACCAGTCTGCTATTTTACCCAAATCTGTCACTATTTTGTCAAAAATTCTGGGAGGTGGATAACCATATATAGCGGTGTGCATCGACACCACCACCTAGTTGCAGATTTCATAAAAGAAATATTTCGCTTTGTCTTCCCAAAGCTTCAAAAGATAAACATGTATGGGCTCTGCACTAGCTGGAGTCCAGTTCTAGCCCATCAGAGGAAAAGGTTTCATAAAAAATACGACGTCCATGATGTAAGAAGACATGAAAAATGGGGTAGGGTTCCCTGTGGCTTTCCGCGACTGATACTCTATAATCTCCCTAACCAAATTGTGTGACAACATCTTGGCCCAATCAAAAGAATACCCGTATTCTACTGTATACATAATAGGCACCCACGGTAACAAGAAATGGGTTGTGTTTTCCCTCTCATAGAATCTACACATCATCATTGCTATATACATCATATGAAGCTCTAGTGAGGAAACTGGGTATACACCATTGGAGTCAACCCTGAACTTCTCAGGGCGAGAGCATCAATCCTTAATTAAGTCGGGCATGTTTTTTCCATATTGGGCACATTCCTTCTTGTTGAAACCCACTAAGAAGCTGTCATTGTAAATGAAATTGGGTGCTAGAGACAATTGGTACATTACCTGTAAATGTTCTGGCCAAAAAGACCCAAATGCAGCTTTTTGCGAATTGAATATGGTCCTAGTAGGAATATCGACATTTTCCAGCGCCCAACAGACCATATCATTGTAAGGCAGGAGTGTAGGCCTCGTTACTATCTTATGTAGCTCTGATTGAGCAACAATTTTGTATTTGGTAGACAGGGTTTCTGTCTCCTCATCACTTGAATCGTCTGAGTAGTTGACTAATTCATGATGTAGAATATTGAATACCATCGTCCAGGATATAATGATGTCTATGCTTCTGGGCGAAGTGTCGAAAAGGATATCTGCGTTCTGGCTCGAACCTTCACCAAGTGATTTAGTTGCTTTTCGAGGAGCCATGGTATCAGGCCTCAGAGATCTATTATCTATCACAAATATTGCACAAAATTCTTTTAGCTTGAAAACTTGTTGCTCAGTAAAACATAGAATGAAATTTGAAATTCAATATCTTTTTCCTTTAATGATTTAACAATACCTCCACTGATGAAGCATTTAATTTCCTTTATGAATAAGATTTAGGTGGTAGTCCAGGATCTTATTTGGAATGGTTGTCGTAAATCAATTATTAATTCCATTAATTTTAAGGAAAATCATAGATGAAATTTGAATTTATCCGAGTCATTATTTACAGAAGGATTAATTATGTGATAATCGTCGTTAAGGCATTGGTTAATCTTACTTATCGTTAAGTAAATTTCAGAATTTTGGAACTCAGGATATCCTATAACATTTCAAGGTATGACTTCCGAAACGCAAAATCGTGACATGGTTAATCAATTTTAATCATGTTTAACCCTTTTAAATAATCGTGATTAACCTAAAAAATTTGGGATTTCGGGTCTTGGGATATTGATAGTCGCTCGAGGCAGGATTCCGGAAATGCGAAATCGCAATATGATTAATTAACCATTAATCGATTTTAATCTTTTATTAATCCAGCTTAATGCTTAAGGCAATTTCACGATTTCGACTATCAGGATTTTGGAGTTGTTACTTGTTGAAATGTCTGCATCATGAAACTCCGAAACCCAACATTTTGAATGTGGTCTTTAGTGATTTGACCTTTTAAAGAGTAGGTGGCTCCATAACTTTTAAGAGACTAGGACCGTTGGATTAAATGGAAGACTTCATCAATGGTGAGAATCAAGTGTGCGTTGTTTTTATTTAAATGAGAATGAAATCTATTTAAAGTCTGAAATTTAGAAATATATATGTTATAACAATATATATGGGATCGAATGTATGAAGAAAGTTCATACGGTCCTCATTATTTCTATCAAGACCATGCAGTTTAGGGCACTCATTCTCCCAATGAGGATATCCGTAAGGAAAACACCAAGGGCCCTCTTCTTGGTTTACAACATTAGTAGGAGATAAGTTATTAGGAACTCCTTGCTCATTTGTAGGTGTAGGTTTCCCTTGGTTTTGTCTTTGTGGACGGCCATTGTATTGAGGTTTTGAATGCAAATCTTGTTGTTGATCCCTTTCTATGTTAGTAATCTTATACATTGTGGGGCTTTGATTTTGAGAAAGGTTGGCTATGACTTCTTCAAATATCTGGGCCAACAATGTAATAGTGTCTTGAGTAGGCTCAGTGATCCGGGATCTTTTCATCGAGTGACTGATAAAGAATTGCATTAAATGAGCATAAATTAAAGTGCACCATTAAAGAAGGAAACACTAAAAAATGAAGAGACATAAGCATCAAATCTGAACACAAAACTTGATAACGGAGTTCGTCCCTGGTGGACTGCATCTCCAGGTCTTGCTCTCAAATGGGTAGGCTCTTTCATTAACTCAACAAAAGAAATTGGCAAAATACATAAGTATACCTCATTCTGAAATCAAGCTGCAAAAATAATGCGCAGATCAGAAAATAGACAACACCATTGTATTCATGGATTCGAATTACCCAAAAATGTCTGTCTCCACATCTCGATCCGACTCTAGCACTCCCAGGCCCAAGAATAAATTCATCTCAGTTTTCGTGCCCTCTCTGCAACCTGCATTAATGACTAGACTGCATCTTTTTTCATGCCCAAGCGGTCGTACCGTACGCGCGCCTCCTCCCTCTTGTTGGGTGGAATCAACATTTAATATTTTTTTTTGGCATTGGTTATAATGTAAGGCCCTTGGCTTGTTGGTTTGGGCTGATTTGTTAAGGCGCATATGGGGGAGGAGTTCCCGGTGTCAAACCCGCGGGCCTCCCCCTTTGGGTTTTGTATTGTTACAATATATAATTATAAAATATTGTTTGTTCGCTATAATTAGTGATTTTTCTATCCATATCCAAATTATTTAACTGTGTCCAAGTTTGGTGTGGTCAGCCAGATTTGGCGGACCCGCCAAACTATATATTTTTTTCCAATTTTGCTCACGGATTGTCATTGAGCATTTCTCGCCTGCCACGTGGCAACCTCTTATTGGGCCACATGGTGGCCTCTCACTGGGCCACGCCATCCTCTATTAATTCATCAGGCCATGTCAGCACACCACATCATCATTCCATGTCAGCATACAAACTGTACAGACTACCACATGGCACGATCAGATTGGTCCACGGATCGACCTGAAAACGCCAAAACTGGGTGACATGTGGCAGTCTCTGGTGCTGCCAAATCACCATGATGACATCATGTTGACATCAACATTCCACATGTCACCTTCCTTCTCCTTCCATGTGTACTTTACAAATGCTGACGTCAACAATATGGATGCTGACTCATCTCCTGATGTCTGGGCTAGGTTGACCAAACTTTGACCACAAATATATTTCAATCCGTAAATCTGTTTGATGATTCGTTTGCGCCGTTAGAAATCTTGCAACGTTCTCTTCATGATCATGTCATTTTCATTGAGTTTTGGGAAATTTTAATTTTTTCCCTTTCTTTGTCTACTGAAGCCATTCTGAGCGTCCTAAGTTGTCTCTGCGAGTTCTTAGTTGTTTTTAGCCTTCTCTAGATCCTTTTTGGATAACTCAACATTATGTAAGGTTCTTGGATTGTTCCCATATTTGTATCTATGAGTGTGGAAAGGTTCCACCTTATAATTTTTTCTTCAAGATTAACGACATGCTCTTGGGCTTCTCCAAGACTCTTTGGGGACTTGTCCTTAAACATGAATCCAAATTACCCTCAAATGCATTGGTATAGAGGAGAAGGACATAATAAACCTTTGGACTAATATTATCGAGGATTTTTTGAAGTAAGATCTCAAATATAACATCAAGTTCTTTAACAATTTCATTCTCTTTCTTCTTTATTTCATAAAATTTGAAAATATCATTCTAAGATCCCTTTTAGTGCCCCATCTTTTCATAAAGACTTTGTGGAAGTCATCCCAAGTTTTAATTCTCTTATCAGGAAGGCTATTATACCATTTCCTACCATATTTCTACAAAGGAAGTACAAAAAATTATCATAACTATATCTTCATCATCATTATTAAGAGGGTGATTTTGAAAATATCCCCAAAAGTTGTCTAAATGTTCTTCAATAGTAATGACATTATTACCAGAAAATTTGGGCAACCATTTTTCAAACTTTTGAGGCATGGGACTAGGGTATGCTAGGATTGTGGACATATTTAAAGGCTTGAATAAATTGGCAACCCATGGTTGTTGAGCCATTGGGGATGAAGGAATTCTTCCTCCAAACAAGGACTTGACTACAAGAGAGTGCAAAGCCTCCACAATATGTTGAACTAGTGTAACATATGGATTCAATTGCCACTGTCACCTAGGAAAGTGGTTCCTTCATTTTAGTGATGGAGAAGGGTCCAACATAAGGGAGGCTTCCCTTGTAACCTCAAGGGATCCTATAGCAAGCTAAAGACAAGTCTATAGCTCCCTATTTTGGTTACTTGATTAGCAAGGTCAAGGTTAAGGGAAATGTTAGGGTGAATGAAATAGGGTAGATGTATTTTATGTGTGTGGAAGAAGTGTAAATCAATATTTCTTGTTGAAAATTAAGTAAAATGCCCCATAACACTAGCTAAAAGAAAAGACAAAATGGATGACACTCTAGCTATCAAAGAAAACAAATTGTTGTAATAAATCTTGAAACAAAGATATCATACTTCAACAATAACAATTTTATAACAACAACAATGAGTTAACTCTAAAATAAATGACAAGACCATGGAAAATATACCCAATAACAATTAAAATACTTATAAACCATTAACCATAAATTCCTTGAGAAAATATCAAGAAACCATGTTAATTAGATGCAAGTTAGAAAACCTTAATGTCTGAAAATGTAGAAATTACAAGAGTGACTGTGTTAGAGATGATTCCAACTAGTTAATGCAAGTTGTTTAGACCATAAGGATGCAAGATGGAATATCCTAAAGCTATCATAAAATATTTTGGAGAGAGAGAGAGAGAGAGAGAGAGAGAGAGAGAGAGAGAGAGAGAGAGTTGATTTAGGTTTGTGTATCACTAGTAAGTAAAAGATACTAGTGTCGTTTTCTCTCTTTGGGAAAATGGAGTCTATGCAACAACCTTCTAAGGAGGTTAGGGGCATAAGAACATGTGAAAATCAAACCCTAGAGCTATACCATCATAGGCTTGTTGAGGGGGCTGGATTCTTTTTTCTCAACACAAGGGATTAAACCCAAGGACGAGGCCCAATTAGAATCCTCCCTATTTGGTATAGAATAATGCTCTGGATTAATGGTGCGACAATCGTTTGATGGGATTTAAGAGTTATTAAATTTAGTTCTTTTTGTTTCTTTTTCTATTTTCTAGGTTTATTTTTTCTTTCTTTGTTATTAAATTACTAAAGCTCTTAAAGAGAAACTTCCCCAGGGATAACCTCCAAGGTAAAAGTAGAAAACAACTATGTGAGGCTTCAAAGAAATAATTCTAGTAGTCAATCACTAAAATAAAAGAGAGACATGAAAGAATCAAAATGTATTATTTCTCTTAAAGATAATTTTTTAAATAAATATGAACATAGAACAAAAGAATAACTAACTTATATACTTCCAAGAAATACTTCCAATCAATATCTAGTTAAACTATCATCTAACAAGCATGTAGGTATTCAACTATAAGTTTATCGATAACCATGAAGTAATTATGTGATTGTTGAATATTAAATAAAACCAAATACTTATTGTAATATAGATTAAAAGAGATTTGAAACTAATACTACAAGCATACACAATTAACAAGATAGCTTGATAAAATAGAAATTCTTACTGGACATCAAAGACATGACGATTGAGTGTAGAACAATCCACCCTCCAATTGCTGCACACAATAGTTTGATAAAACTTATTCATCCCCTTAGGAGCTTCTTATTAATTGTGAAATAATTATCCAATACAAAAATCAAAATTTAAGTTTTCCAAAGGTCCTTTCAATGAAGGAGACCCCCTTTATTTATACAAAATTTATAACGAAAAATAGTAAATTAGAAACTAAAAATAACTGTAACAAAATAGAGTCAAGATGACTCAGGGAATGTAGGAGTTCTAGGGTTTGCATGCTCATCCAAATACTTAGAACATTACAAGCAGGGTTAGACACAACTGTCCCCATATGGAAACTTGTGTTGACCCATTGGCATGCTTAATGCATGCTTGCTATTTAAAAAATAACCAGTGTACTTCTCCGTCGTACCTGTCAACTGGTCCAATTGACCGATAATTATGATCTGCTCCACTTCATAATTGTGCACATTCCCTCTTTCAAATGCCAATATCTTTTGTACTCATCAACATCAACACTTCTATACAAACCTACCGATACCTCTTCTATCGGTAGAAAATCTGAAGGAGATCCAAAAGTTAGAAGTAAGAGGTCAGTCATTTTCTAATTTATCTTATCTCAGGCACGATGGAAAATTTACCATTCTTCCTCAACACTTTCCTTCATCTCCTCTATGATGTTTTCCCAATGTTTGGAGTCCAAATTCATTTGGGAAAGTCATTCTTTAGAAACAATCTCTATATCATGATCTTTGACACCTTTCTCCCTTTGCACCTCTTGAAGGAATTCAACCCTATCCAGTGCACTGGCACCCTTCTCAGCCCATCTAAGGACTTCCATGTGTGTGATCCTAAGAAGTAGGGATTCTTCTTGAATACCAAGTTCCTTTATCACCAAATTATCTTGAAGTTTGAGGCACTTGTCATGTTCTTCCAAAATGTCCTTCCTTAGATTCGTTTCTCCCCCAACCTCTTGATAATACTACACTTGATGTTTAAGATAAGCCACTTCTTTCTCATCCTTATCTAACTCTTTTTTCTCTGCTACCACTTTGTCTAATGAGGAATGAAAGATGGTGAGACCTTCTGAAAAAAAAACACTCATTTTTTCCTTCTTAGTGTCTATAATGACCTCTTCGGAGGTCATAGCACATTGTTTTCCAATGAAAAATTTATTTTCCTTTGGGTCCTCCTCTTCACAATAGACCTCATCTTGTGATCATAATCAAAGTACTCCAGATCAATCACTTCCTCAACAGGTTGGGGAATAAGTTGATTACTCCAAGATAAGATATTGCTTACACTTATAGGGGTATAGAAGTTCCTAGTGATAGGGTCTCAACTTTCTTCCTTGGATGGAGAATACTTCCTTATTTATCATGTGTATCAAGCCTTATATCATCTATGGAGGTATCCTTTGTTTTTTCTTGGGTTTCCTCCTTATTCACCTCGACTGATGGACCTCCTAATAAATCTTAAGGTGATTTCTCAAATGTTTTGTATTTCTCTGAAGTTTTCTCATGTGTGTTATTCATGTCATCCTTATTCTACTTATTTCTTCCTACATCTTCACCACCTGTATCATCATCATCCCATGTATCATGGCCTTGTTCACCATATTTACCCAACCGAGTATCTGAAACACCTGTATTTCCTTCCTGGTTCAAGCAAAGGTACTTCTAGATCATGACCATCAACTAGACCTTAATCCTATTCATTGTCAGTGTTAGTGGTGTCCTCTTCACGTGTTCAAGAGTCCTTCTTACTACTGTCACAATCTATTTGCATATTCTTCTCCCCTATTGGATCTATTGGAGGTTCTATTGACAAGTGGGAAATTTTTTTCTTGCAACATGGGATAGCTACCCGTTTGCAAGCCCCAATTAGACCCATTGTCATTTGGAATGGTAACTTCCAAGCAATACATGGGCTCAATTTTCCACTAAAGAAAGTTTCTCCTTGATAGGAGAATTGATCATTTAAGATCTGTAATGTAATGTATATTAATATAATTTGCAGAAATGACAACTAATTAACCTATCTATCCTATCTCAGGTGAGATAAATACTTAATTTTAAAGATGCAGATCTAAATAATTAATTTCCAAGAACAAAAAATTTCATTATCCTCAAAAATTGTTAAGCAAAAATAACCAACATGACTTGAATAAGATCATAACAATTATACCCACATCCAATCGTTGGAAAAAACAAATTTATATATCTGAAATCAGAGAAATGCAAAACACCAGTTTCATAAATCAGTTTCAGTATGACATTATCCCTTTCACAGTATAAAAAAATAATAGTTCATTCATCACATAAGAATATATTTTCTTTTGACTAACAATTGAACTTTTAACGAGAATATCATATATGCGAGTAAATGATGAGAAATAAGCTATTGGAAAAAGTTCATAAAGCTTATTTAATTGTGGATATGAATACATCAAGTGTTAGAAATAATAAAATTGATATTTATAACAATAAAGAATTCTCTTATCTGATATGAAATCAATTGACAAAGAAATAGAAGTATGGAAAAAGTTCACATAAAACCTGAAATAGAGGAAATTGCAAGATTAACAAAAGTGCAATCATACAATCTTCACTTTACTCAAATAAATTTTTCCAAAAGACTAGGTCTTCAAATTTAAATTCAAACTGATAAACATAACAAGTTTGACTCTTCCATTTCCAACCATCAACTCCTCATATCAATTTACATTAATAACATTCAGATCCCAAAATTTAGGGCAATTTCTTTTTTACTTTCAACTGATTCTCCAAGGTGGAAAATTAGTTCAACAATTTATATTTCAACAAGAAATACCTCCTTTGTTGGATTTAGAGTCTTTGTTGATTTTACTTTCTCGTTCTTTGATAAAGGATTTCCATAAAGTAAACATTTCTAGCATTGGTCAAATTAAAGGTGGACGGGGAATATCCTCATTTAACCCGAATCAGTAAAATTTGTTGGAAATCTCTTTATGTTCTGTCTTGAACTTTGAGATAAAATATTTGATAGATCTTGATCGTTTTGTCAGTTTGGAGATAAACTCTTTGGCCACTTCCAGATTCTAGAATTTCAGTTGCATGATACCATCTATATGTGAATTCTTTTGTTGATTGACATCTGCAAGACAATTGAACAATGGCACTGCTTGACCAAGAAATTGAACATGAGGCATGCCATGGTCTTTAATAATAACTAGAGTTGAATCCTAGAGATCCGAGCAATTCTTACTAGTTTATTTAATTAAGTCCTATGAGAAATCACAATTGGTATACCAGGCTTCTAGTGAAGCTTGCATTTGGATTTTCTCTTCATCAATAATTTTGGAAAAAAATGTAGGCAAATTGTCATCCTTTGCTTCCCATGTTTTTACTTTCTCAAAAGACTTTTGAGCAATTGTTTGCTTCTTAGATTACACTTTAGATTCTTCATTAAACTTTAGTAATTTATCATGTTGTAGCTTGATTTCATTTAGTTTAACATAAAATAATTCTTGAATACTAACTAATTTGTCACTTATACCGATGGCTTCTATATTGATAATTTATTTATTCTTTTGTTTAACCTTTAACTCATTGATTTGGGCCACAAGAGCATTGATTTTATCTTCATGCTTCTTGAACATTCCTTTATTTTCTTCTTGAATAACAACTAATTTCTTAGCATGTTTTGTTCTAATAACATTTGCCTAAGCTCTAAGTTTAACAATAGTATCAACATATACTTTATTTTCTTCCATCAAATGATCAATCTAGGACTCATGTTCTTTGGATAAGATAGATTCTCGAGAACTTAATTTTTCCTGCAACTCTGCCACTTGGTTATTTTATTTTCTCAATTGAGAAGTGAGTTTGCTAATAGACCATTTTTTTTTCATCAACAAATGCCCCCAAAGCATCAAAAACCTCTATTGCAAATTCTTCCTCATTCAAGTGTGTTGTGTTCCATATATGAACCATTTCTTGTGAGGCTTCCTTAGGCTGCCATGTTTTTCTCTTCTTGTTTCTTCTTTTTACAATTGTTGTCATTGTATCACTAAAATTATAAGTGTTTAAAGGCAAAATAGTTTCTTGAACTAGTTGAAAATTTTCCAAATCAAAGGTTATGGAAATTCATCTTCTAGGGTTATAAGTAATCGGGGTGGTATCAATAGCAATGACTGCTATAATGAATGTTGAAAATGTGTGTTCAGTACCTTGGACAATACTGTCTCCTTTACTTCCCTCAACATACGTTTAAGGAGTTTTTGATGCTTCATTGTCCTGAATGCTTTCCTTTGTATCTCCACTACCTTTATCTTGATCATATTTCTCTGATTCATCTATGTTATGATCCCGTTTATCAATTTTCATGTCACTAGTTGAATTGTTTTGGTTATGTTCTTACTCTAACTCTAATTGTACACAATCTTATGGATCAACACTTCCCTGTATATTTCCTTGTTTCACCTTCTTTTCTTTTAGAAAATATTTCTTTCTGTTGAAATCCCAATCTAAGAATTCCAACATCTTGGGACTATTCTTCAGATCCTGAATTCTTTGGGTTACCTCTTGATAATCTTGAGGCTTTTGGAAAAATATGTCAAATGGATAATATTCATGATTATAGGATTTAATTTTTTTTGCCATGCTACACTGATTTTTGACAAGACCTATTGGGTCACGTCTTTTAAAATTTCCATGGGCTAACCATATTCCCTCAAGTTGTTCTACTTCTTTCAAGGCATGTTTGGAATTTAATAAAGAATACATTCCCAGTGGAATTGGAAAGGATGGCCATTGTTTTTTCTGAATTATTGATAAGGAATAAATAATACCAACGACAACAGTATGATATTCTATCTCTCTAAGCACCAACCTATCCAAAACTTGGTAGAATGTGGGGTGCTCCTTCACATCCATAAATTCTGATGTAAGAAAATTCTTCATATATGAACCAATCTTCTATTTCTTTGATGGTGTTCGTGGCTTCCTGAGTAAACTTAGGGGTTGGTTGATTTATTAAAGCCATATGCAGAGGAATCATAAAGTGATTACAAATTTCATAAAAATAGTCCTTGCAGTTTTCTTGATGCCTGGAAAAATCAGTTTTCTTGATGCCTAGAAAAATTCTTGGTAGTCAACTAGGAGAAATTTCCCGATCAAGGCCCCAATTAGACTTATACTCATTTGGAATGTAAATTCTCACTGTTATGTGGGCCCGATTGGCACTAAGGCCGATTTTCTCCTCGTAAGGAGACTTTTCTTGAATCTATTCTAAACTACTGTGTAGAGGAAGAAATAACTAATTTACTTTCTATTCCAAAACTACACTATCCTGACTAGGATATGGAAGCAATTCACAGTCTCTAAGTCAAGAACAAGAAGAACAACATATATTTAATGTGATATAAAGATAAATTATCAAGTTGTGTAAATTGTTCTAGGAACTCGATAGAAATTAAAACAAATGCACATGAGTTTTGACCCAATAAGTAGTTACAAAGAAAAGAACAAATGCATATACTCACAGTCAATATAGACAAATAACATGAATTTAAATATGAGATAAAGGTATGTTGTCTAACTATTGAAATAATTCTCACAGTTTAACAACAATTAAAATAAATACATACCAAAAATTCATCTAGTAATTAATTACCAAAAGATTGTCAACATGCATAATCATATTTTAATTCATTATCTTTTCCATCAAATTCAATCAAGAATGACATAATAATTCATCAAAGTTTCTAACAATAGTGCAGAAATAGAAAATATAAATATTCATTCATTAATAAACCTGAGAGAGGAAATGACATGCAAAATCTGTATTTCATTAACTCTGAATAATAGTAACAAAATAACTAAAACACAATGTAGGTATCGCCACTTCCAGGTCTTCCAATCTCAAGATTTTGGCTTTTACAATAATGTACATAACCAATTTTCCTAGAGTTTCCAACCCCTTGGTTTAACTACATAATTACAATAAATAGAAGAAAAATATGCTAAATCCTTGAATTTTTTCAACAATTTGATCAAACCGATAGGTCCAAATATTGATTTGATTTGTTAGTTGATATTAAGGAGATATATTCTTCTCAGTACCAGTAACTTTTTTGCTAAAAGTTCCCCCTTGCATTTGCACATGACTTTTCCATATGGGAACTTTATTTAACATTAGTGAAATTAATGGCGGTTGGGGAATCTCATTGTTCAACTTGCACCAGTATATATTCTTAGCTATTTCTTCATGTCCTAATTTGAATTGCAATAAGAAATCATTGATGGATTTGTAACATTCTATAGGCCGAGTGATGAACTGTTTGACATTGTCCATATTCTAGAAACTGATTTGAGTAATCCGATATGTCCTTAAGAAAATATGTTGGTGCACCTCGATTATAAAATCTGACAAAGGCGCATTTTGGCCCAGAAACTACACATTAGGCATATTATAATCATCAATTATACCTAGAGCTATATACCACAAGCTTGAGCAACTCTTGATTGTTTCCTTGGTTAAATCCTATGAGAATAAATAGTCGATATGCAAGGAGTCAAGTGATGCTTGAATTTGTAGTTTTTCTTCTTAAGAGAATATGGAGTAACTCTGAGGAATATTAATACCCTATGCTTCCTGAAATTTCATATTTTCAAATGAAAATTGTGCTTCCGTTTGTTTTTTAAATTGCGCTTGAGACCCTGCAAAGAAATGAAGTACTTGTTCACGATGCTCTTTGATAACATATAGTTTGGTGTAAAGAAATTATTGTAAGGAATCAAGTTTATTACTTAGCTCCATGGCTTCTTTCTTTAAAGTTTCCAAATTATCAATTTTGATTTTCATTTCCTCTAATTGAGTAGTCAAAGTATCTACTTGATTCTCATAACTTTTTCTCAATTTTTCTTTCTCATCCTTGACAAGGGCTAATCAACTATCACATTCAAACTTGATTTCATTGATGTTGGTATTTATATGTGCAACAATATCTAGGGATATTTGCCTTGCTTCTGTAAGGTATTTCAACTATGATTCATGTTCATGTGACCAAATGGATTCTAGTACTTTTAACTATTCTTGCAACTCTTCCACTTTTTTCCTTTACTTCTTTAATCAGTTTACTTATAGACCATTTTTTTGCATTGGAAAATGCTCCCAGGGCATCACCAGCTTCCTCTGCAAATTCTTAATCATTTAAGTGTGTAACATTCCAGAGTTGGGTTACTTCTTGTATGACTTCTTCATGATGTTTTGTTTTCCTCTTCTTGGTCTTTCTCATTACTATAATTATGGTTTTATCATCAAAAACATAATTGTCCAAGGAAAAAATAATATCTTGTAGAGGCTAGAGGATGTCAAATTCTAAAGGGATTGTAACCATTCTTATTTGAATAGTAGTTATGGGGGTAGTATCAATAAGAGAAGCAATAGGAACAAATGTTGTTTTCGAGTGCTCCATATCTGTGTTGGTAGTAAACTCTTCACCGACTTTAGGAGTTTTGATAGGAGTTTGGATTGTTTTTTTATCAAGTCTTGTTCTCCTGTTGCAGTCCTCTATTGATCATGTCCATATACCTATGAATCCATTGTTGAATTTTTGTGATCTTGTTTAGTTTCATACTTAGACGATTCATCCTCATATTCATCAAACTCTATTACTTCAATACCCTACTTTTCATTCTTTTCCTTAAGAAAGGCCTTTTTCCTTTTAAATTGTCAATCAATGAAGTTTGAAAATTTGTAATTGTTTCTTATAACATGAATTCTCTGAGATACTTCATGAAAACTTGTGGATCTCTGAAAAAAAATGTCAATTGGGTCGTATTCATTGATGTATGCTTCACTTTTGACCATAGAACAATGTATTTTAACAATCTCTGTTGGATCATGTTTTTTGAGACTCCCTCAATGAGACAACATTATTCCTTCCACTTGATCCACTTCATTCTGAGCATGATTTGTATTTAATAAAGTAAAAAATCCTAGTGAAATTGGGAATGTAGGCCATTTCTTTTTCTGATTTCTTGATAGGGATGTTGCAATGTCGACACTGACAATTTGGTATGCAATTCCTCTCAAACCTAGTCTGTCTAGGACATATCCAAGAAAAATACGGGGAGCCCCTACACACCCATATATTCTAATGCATGAGAATTGATAATATAAAAACCAATCACCAATATCCTTAATAATGTCCATGGCTTCTTGAGTGATTCTGGGAGCTGGATAATTTTTTAAAAGAAAATGTAGAGGAAACATGAAAAAATTGCGAATGTTATAGAAAAAATTATTGTAATTGACTACCCACATCTTAGATAAATACAAGTGAAATGCTTCTTTAGAGGGAGACTATTTCCAAGCTAAGAGGGGAAAAGGGGTGATTGCATAAACGACATCGATCAAATAACCAAACATGAAAAATCCTGGGTAGTAAACTGAAGGTGCCTCTTGGGACTTTTGAACCTCTTGTTTGATGTTAGCAAAGAGGATATGTTCCCAATTAAAAAACTCCCTATGAGAACTTGATGGATAAGAGGAACCCAACCTAACTTAAATTTAAAGGAATATTTTCCACCATAAAGGCGATAGATCATGATGGCAATGAACATGGGGGGTTTCTTTAATCTAAAGACAAGGTAAATCTTATCTCCTATGATTTTGAAAGAGTTAGGATAATTCCACCAATCTCTAATTAAATCAGCCATCTACAACTCATATTTTTCAATTTCTTTTTGAATAAAACCTTTGATAAAATTATCATTTAGAATGGTTGTGGTGGACTTAACTTATACATATTAGAAATATCATCTGGTATGAAAGACCCAATAACCTGGAAAGAGGAATTAAGAATTGTGCAAGTAGAAATATCAGTATGGGAGATTATCCACCGTACCGTGTCATAGTAGGGAAGTATAGCTGGTCTGGTAGAAATCTTATGAATACTGGAACTCCTGATGTCGACCAAGTCATCAACATTTGATTCATATTCATATGTGAAGTCTCCTTCCTAGATGAATTTATATAATTGGCTCCATTCTAGATTGTTGGTTTCTCCTGTCTTGATTATCGTGTCTGAGAAGAATGTTGAGTTGGGATTCCTTTCAATTTTTTCTTCCTCAACCTTCTGCTTCTTTGCCTTCCCTTTTCAGGTCATTTTGTAATGATAATCCTTGCAACAAACAATTTAGGATCATATTTTCAGAAATAAATAACAATTTCTCCTAAATTGACAATGTGTTTGTCGATACTAACCAGAAAGAGAAAAAAATGGAATAAATTTTGGAACTTTTAAGGTTCTTGAGCAACTGCAGTCAAGGTTAAACAATCTGGCTCAAAGGAATTGTATGAATTATCAACAGAGTGATAATTGATACATGCGAGCATATTAAGGTTGTTTTAATGCTGCAATAATGCTAGGCATGAATCCCATTAAACCTCTTAAATGTACGTAACCAAACATGCCAGAAACATTAATGGAGGAAAAGACAATTAAGTTTGTTTGAATTTTGAAGGCAATGTTTATTACCGGGCACTGAATCACCGATAATTATTAGGAATAAACCTTTAAATAATTCTGATCCGGTATGGTTCAAACACATATGGAACACATATGCACCTAGAAATAATCTCAATTTGATATGATTCAAACTATAGGATTACCGGGCTACCGGGAGATCGAAGTACTGGGAGTCCATGACTTATTGTAAAAATGCATTGCTATAAAAATCTCAATCTGATGCCACTGTGACAAACTACCAGCGTGAGATTATTGTTAAACAAAATAAAAAAGGAAAATCAATCCAATATTACCGACCCATCGGGAGAGCGGGGCACTTAACTAATGGGAGGGAGTTATTAAAGTTTTAAAAACAACCTTTCCCGAGCTGATATAAACAAATATCAACTGATTTGGAGATTAGGGTATTGGAAGGTCTGGTATCGAAGAAATATTTATTAAAATCGTAAAAATGAAGGAAAACCCGATCCGGTATAACCGGATCATCAAGCCAATCAAATCATCAAGAGATCAGGTTATCGTGAGTTCGAACATCGACTTACCATAAGATCGTAGCATCGGGTCATCGAGGATGATGATTTTATTAAATGATTGAACAAAGTCTGATCCTATATAATTTGGTTATCGACCATCATAATACCAGAAGATCGAGAGAGTGGGTTTTATTGTTTGTTTTTTTGTTATGTTTCAAAAAGATTATTGGAAAATAATTCAATTACA
Organism: Picea engelmannii; assembly: GCA_009831015.1. NCBI lineage: Eukaryota > Viridiplantae > Streptophyta > Pinopsida > Pinales > Pinaceae > Picea > Picea engelmannii. The sequence continues at coordinate 6,630 of WSFP011385891.1, read as the reverse complement.
TCACAAAAATACAGTGTCAAATCAAATAAACAAAAAATAAATAAAAAAAGGGACCCATTATTATTCAAAATCTTAAGAAATAATGGGGGTTGTTGAGGCTCAACAAATGGAAACATACTAGGCGAAACAATTATCTCTATCTAGCTGTACGTAAAAGACTTATACACACTAAATGTTATATGTAAGTCCAATGTTTGTAAGAATAAATTTCTTAACTAATGGGTACCACCAAATGTTCAAGATGTTTTTAAAAATATTCTCACTAATCACAATTATTAGGTAACTTACAAATTGCATCTTCACATAGATCTTTGAAGTTAAATTTTCTTTGTCTTTTAGCTAAAAAATAACTGGTACAAGGTGTCATCTGAGGCTTACACCTTGGGTGAGTAAAACTTTTCCTTCATGTGTTCCTCGTCTCTCTTTAACCCAACATTTCTTCACTACCCGTGAACGTCCATAGCCCCCCAAAAAATGCCTTAGTATCATACAATCATGGCCCTGTTGTAGTGAGCGTCCATAGCCCCAACATGTTTACTTGTACTTCCCACACTAATTAGTTATTTCAACTTCCCTTATTTACTCAATTGCACCCTTAGTGATTTTAGTATATGCATTGCATAAGCAATTAGGTGCTTAGGGAAGTTGGGTGATATAAGAATTATTTAGATTTTCTTGCCAATCTACTCACTTTCAAAGTTTAGCTTAAGGTCTTCCTTCTACTAATCATTTTTACATAAGCTTTTGAGTGTGAAATGAGGAGTTCAGAAGAAACAATCTATAATAAACCTGAGATGTAACAATGATATAAACATGAAATCTAGGTAACATAAGATTTCCACCACTAATATAGAAATTTTACTTCTAGGTCATGAAACTTGATATAGATGATTTAAGTGTGATGATTTTTGTTGTAGAGATGCATATAATACAACCCAGAATGTGTCAATTCAATTATTGAGGATAACAAACTCTTTTATAGTTTCGAACAAATGATAAAATCAACAAGAATCAAACCTATTTACATAATTTACAGTCATATATATATATATATATATATATTATTTTTTGAGAATATGATCATTCAGAGGAAGAATTTCCTTTTCTCCCTCTAATGTTTGAAGAAAAAATGTTGAAGGGCCAATTTTTTTAGCGATTTGAAATGGACCAAGCCACAATTTTTGAAATTTTGTATGTTTTCCTTTTTCTTCATGGGATTTATCCCATTTCAGAACTAAATCATCAACTTCAAAACTTTTATTGTTAATTGAATGTTTATCGAACCATTTCTTTATTATTTTTTGGTGTTCAGAGAAACTATGTTTGGCTTTATCTCTTTGTTCTTCTAATTTTAACAATTCCTTTATGCGTTCTTGCATTTTAGGACAAGGATATTCTATGATAGATTGAGATAATTGAAGGGAATTTAAATCTACATTATTTTGTAGGATAGCTTCCTTACCATAAACAAGGAAATAAGGGGAATTTCCTAATGCAGTTTTAGGTGTGACTTTGTCAGCCCATAATGCCGATGAAAGGGATTTGTGCCAATTTCTCTGATTTTCATTAATGTTTTTCTCAATGATCCAGAAAAGGTTTTTGTTGGTACATTTTTCCATACCATTACCTTGAGGATAATAGTTAGAATAATATCGGATCTTGATACCTTTCTCTAAAGAAAATCCAGTTAACTTTATTAAGGAAAAATAATAAGCGTTATCAAATACCAAAGTGTTAGGAATGCCAAACTTTGTAATTATGAACTGTTTGATAAAGAATATCATCTGATTGAGGTTGACAATTTTTAAAGGAATGGCCTCTATCCATCTGGTGAAACAATTGGTTGTTTTCAAGATATACTTGTGTAACTATGAATATTTTGGAGTTATTTCCCCAATGCCGTCCATTCCCCATTGTTCAAATGGTCCATTAGTTGTCATCGACGACAATTGGAACATATGTTTCTTCTCTCTCCTAACAATGGTTTGGCAGACCCTTCATTTTCGAACGTATGCATGGGCATCTCTGAATAAATTAAGCCAATATCCTACTCAAATTATCTTATGAGTAGTAGTGTCCCCACTAAAATTTCCACCTACAGAACCATCATGTAAATCAAATAATACTTTGTGAGTATCTGACTTTTCTAAACAACTAAGAAAAACAAAATCACAATTTTGTCTAAATAATACTCCATTTATCAATTGATAATGCATAGATTTCAATCGTAATGCTATTTTCTTCTTTGGCTCAAAATAGAGAGGAGCAAAGCATGAGTAAGGAAAAATTTCATATCCTTATACCATGAACGAGAAGAATTAGAAGTAATATAAATCTCATTAATTTGTGCCTTTGACTCATTTTCCTTTTCAGGTTTATTTTCAGACTCTAACTACATTGACCTTGTTACTAGTCTACAAAGGCCTAAACCTTGAATAACTTTGTAAGGATTAATTTCCACACATTCTTGCAAGGTAGTCATCCAATTAGCTCTTTTGTCTCCAAGGACCTTCTAAATAAGTAAATTTCAAACTGAAGGATATGGGACAATCACTTTGGTGTGTGATTTTAAGAGAAAATGACTAAAGTGTTTGATTGTCTTGAATACTGTGTATGCCTATTTCTCTACCTCCAAATAGTTCAATTCTACACCTTGAAAACTTGTACTCATAAAAGAAATAGGTATTTCAATATCTTGATCATTTTTTGGAGTAAGGACAAAAACACAAGAAAAATCTGAAGCAAAAGCATATAGAGTAAAATCCTTGTTAAAATTGGGAAATGATAGAGTTGGGTATTGTACAATTGCTTCTTTTATTGATTTGAATGATTTTATTTTATCATCATTCCATTTAAAAATAATATCTTTCTTAATCATACTTTGCAATGGTTTTATTATCTTTGCAAAACTTGGGACAAATCATCTGACAAAATTAATTTGTCCGAGGAAAGATTGCATCATTTTTTTATTATATGGGAAAGGAATTTCTAATATTTCTTTGATTCTTTTGTGTTCAATCACAATTCCTGATTTAGAAATGATGAATCTTAAAAGATTATCTTCTGTTCAAACAAAGATAATTTTCTTGGGATTAAGTGAGATGCCATATTTTCTACAGTGATAAAAAATTTGTCTGAGATGATGCACATGATCAAATATGTTCTTAGAGAATACAGTGACATCATCCATATATATTACCATTGATTCATTAACTAACCCTCTAAAGGTTATATCCATGACACGTTGAAATGTGGCACTAACATTTATTAATCCAAATGGCTTCTTTTTGTATGGATAATTGCCCCATTTTTTATAAAGGTCATTTTCAATTGATCATATTTGGAAACCAAGACCTGGTTATAACTTGAGAATCCATCTAGAAAATACATCAGCTCAGATCCTGCCACAGATTGCAAAATCCGTTCCATTGGAGGGAGGGGAAAGTTATCTTTTTCATAATCTTTATTCAAAATTTTGGAATCAATGCAATTCTAATGTCTCCATTTTTCTTCCTAACTGGGACCATATTATAAACCCATTGAGAGTGTCTAACATGAAAAATGATCCTTGCTTGTAGAAATTTAATTAATTATTATTTTATTTGTTGTTCTAAGTTAGGAAGAAATTTTCTTAATTTCTGCTGGATTGGTTCGCATCATATTTCAGTAGAATCACATGCTGAATAACTGAAGTACCATATGTTTTCAAATCATTATATGTCTAAGAAAAAATATATTTATAGTCTTTTAAAATATTAATGAAAGAAGCTCTTTCTAAAGGAGTGCATCCTAAACCAAGATTAACATTTTGAGGATTTTATACAGTTCCCAAATTTATGATTTCATATTTCATTGAAGAACTACGTGTTTTGCAATTAGTTGGTGTTTTAAACCTATCGTGAATATCATAAAAATATTGTAGTTTAACTACGGATTTTGGAATGATTTTTTCTCGTTTAGTCCTACCATCTAGTGAAGGAGATTTGATTTCTGAATCATGTTGATTCTCATCGATGATTAAATCTCTATATGTTTATTCTTGTGTAAGAAAACTTAAAATGTGATCGTCATCGTTAAGAACTCTCCAATTGCTTATATTTTCAGGCATAAATGGCCTAAAAAACAACTCAATTGAAAATATGTCATGGGAAAATTCTTCAGATGGAATCAATTTTGATGCCACATTAGAAAGAAGGTCTGCATATGAATTAAGAGCTCTAGGAATAGATTTAATCTTAAAATAAATAAAATGTGGTAACAAATCTAAAACAAGTCGTTGGTAATTTTTTAGATGATTTGAAACATAATGGATAGTATTTTGTACCTGCTTGAGAATGATTTCTAAATCGCCAAAAACTTTTATGAAATTAACATTCAAATCTAAAGCCTTTTTCAAACCTTAGATTAACGCTTCGTATTTGGATACATTGTTTGTGCATTGAATCTCCAACCTACATGATAACATGGTTCTGTTAACATTGGGATATTGTAAAACACAACCTGCTCCAACACCTTCATTAAAGTTTGATCCATAAAAAAGCAAGGTCCAAAAATAATTATTTTCAACAGATTCTAAAATATCAGAAGAAAAATCTATACATTTAGAAGGATTAGTTTTAGAAAAATTTACAACCTCAGATTGTATAGATGAATCTGTGAATGATGAACTTTCTGCAACAAAATTCCCAAAGAATGAATCAAGCAACAATTTCCTAAAATGGATTTTGAAAACATTACTGGTTCATTTTCACCATCAATATTAGCCACAATATGTTTCATATGTTTATGACGATCCACTCTGGTTTGGTTAGGTTTTCCATTGTATGGTAGACACAATGTGACCAATCTGTAGCAAAATAAACATGAATTTTTTTAGACTAGTCCTTGCTCAGGAGCAAATCATAAGCTTCTGGGATGTCAACAACAATGATGTCTATTGTCTAATGAAATTTTGGATTAGAATACAATCTAATGAATATATATTTAAGTTCACCTAAAACCTCAACTCTTGTTTTGTCAAGATGTACAATTTGTATGGAAGACTTCTATGGTTGAGCATTGGTTTTGTTACAAACAAAAAATGGAATTATATTTGATGAAGCTCCAAAATATACCAAACAATTGTGTACATTTCTGTTAAAAAATTCAAAATTCAAAAGGAAAGGTGGTTTGTGTGGATTTGTCTCCTATTAGGACATCATTGGTATTGGCTTGTTTTTTTATTATCTGAAACATAATTTATGGCAACTTTTCCTTTATCTTTACTCGCATCTACAATAGTTTGTTTTTCAACATTATTACTATCTAATGCTTTAAGTAAATGTTTCTTTGTTGTTTTAAATTTGTAAATTCATACAAATAAATATTTTCCCTAGTCTTTTTCATATCTTCAACCACATCATAATCGAGCTGATCATAAATCACCAAGGCCCTAGTGATTGTTAGGATATTTAGACACTTAGGAGTTAGTTAAGATCTAATTGGTCTATTGTGTCATTAGGTAAAAGTGTGTTTTCTAGAGTGTTTCTTTAGTATTCATTTGTAGTTAGGAAATCCGACGGTCATGATATGCTCCCGACATAGAGTGATCTGACGATTCATACTCTCCTCGATATTAACGACCATTGATCCGTGGCTTAACACCCGATTGGTCCATGATCTCTATTTAAAGAGCATGGAGGTTCATTTGCCGATGATCGATTGTGAAAAAATCTCTTGTAAAATCTCTCTGTAATCTTTTTCTTTGCATTAATAAACTACTCCAAGTGGTCGTGTTGGCTGGGGCCGTGGATGTTTCCCCGTAGGGGTTTTACCACTTGAAAACATCAGTGTGTTGATCTTTGATATGGTTATGTTAGTGGTTACTGAAGGTGTTCATCCTATGTTGGAATACATGTGTTTTCGAACATGGTATCAGAGCCTGTTTGAAGACCCGCTCCTGTTGTAGATCGAGATTGTGAAGCCGAGTTGCCTCATCTCCATTTTCTGTCATTTACGTACATTTATGGGCTGAGAGGATTGTTCCATTGTGTCTGGAGCACTAGTTTCATTTAGGAACACTTTTTGTTTCACTCGAAAATGTTTCCGTTTGCCCAAGATACGGCCATTACAGTCAGATCCAGAGGTATAATGTTTGAATACACATTTTTTAAATTTTTTGCAGAGAAGTATTTTGGTTTTATTTTTGTTTTGTATTTTTTTTTATTTTCGGGTTGCTACTCTTTTAGATCTGCGTATTCTCTTTGCCCCACACCCTATACGATCTCGACAAATAACAAACATATAGGAAAATGTGCATATTCCGGGTAAGCTAACCGAGATCTAACCCTTGTTGTCATCGAGAAGCGAAATTGTTTTCTTGTGTGAAAATAGTTTTTTTTTAGCACGCTCTCCAAGGCCGTCTTCAACAAAAACAACAACAATACCCCCAATCCTCCTTCTGAACATTTCAATATGTTTTGCTAGACCATTTGGTTAAAATTTTTCTTATTAAGTAAGAGGTATTGAGTTCAAGTCTCTCTTTTGTTACTTTTTTTGAAAAAGTTCATGCTAAAACTGTAAAGTGTATTTCACTTCAAGTATAAAAGTGAATCACTATTAGTAGCTTTAATATTTTATTTTAGAGTTATT
>ML854592.1:28926-40524 GCA_009831015.1 Picea engelmannii | reverse complement strand
CAAGATATTTGATTATGTAAGTTTGTACATCATAATGATTGAAATTATAAATGTTTTTTGAAATATCTACGTATATTTGATTATGTAAGTTTGCACATCATAATGATATGTCAGCTCGTCAACGTTGGAACCTGCGATCATAGAAAGACGATTAAGTATATAACCAGAAAGCAATAATACACATGAAGAAGAAAAGGGAAAAAGAGCTAAGGAGTCCGCGGTGGAATTGTAGATCACAAAAATTTTGAGTGGAAGATATATATCACAGAACAAGAAGCAACAGAGTTCGAAAGCGCCAACCGGGCAACCATGGGCATAAAATTGGCTAAGTATGGAAAGGAACAGCAGTCGATCGGATTCTTCATGTGAGGATATAGATGGAGATGGAGATGAAGATATGTCAGCCCGCCAACGCTGGAACCCACGATCAGAGAAAGGCGACTAAGTATATAACTAGAAAACGATAATACACAGGAAGAAGACAAGGGGAAAAGGGCTAAGTATCTCACAGAATAACATCTATTGTTCGTTTATTAATGCCAATCCTTTCGAACCCCTGGTGAGTTCTCACTAGTAAAAGCATAAATTGCAGATCACGAAAGTTCTTTGCGTGCAAGATGTATATGACAGAACAGGGGACATAAGTGTTGGATACCGTAAACCCGGGACCCAATGATCAGATAATTGGCTAAGTATTGAAAGGGACCATGGTCGTTCAGGCTCATGGTGTGAAGATATATAGATAAAGAGTTGCAAATTTTTGAATTCATGAGGTCGTGATCATATAGATGTGACTAAAGATAGAACCACAAAGGGATAATAGAGGGGGGCAAAAGAGGAAAAATTAAGAGTTTTTATACATTCTCACGGACAAATTGTATATTGCGGAATTCCGAGCACTGTTTGCAACTCGTGGAAGATTCGAAACACAATTTTGAAGTCGTTAATTTGGGAACCCGCAATCGAAAAAGTGTCCAAGTATGGAACAGGGAAACGTTGATCGGGACTTGTTTTGGCTAATATATTGAAATTTGTAATCGCTTTGCAATTACCTGGCAAAATCTTCTTTGCATGTTTCTTGACAAGTTCTATAGGGATGGTTGGGTCTCGAGACTTTTGCTTATTAATGACGATCTTTACGGTTGTTGCATGATGTCATTTTAGTATTAAACCTTTGGTGCTGCATATCTAGAAAGAAGTACGAGGATGGGCAGAATAAGAAATAGTGACTAGGAGTTGGAGATTTCGTTAACCCACCAACGCGAGGATCCAAAATAGGGTGACAAGGTCTCCTCAGAAGACGCGAGGCCCCGACGGCCAAATTGTATAGCTCATAACATTTCAATGCATATTGTGTAACACGGAAGAGGGGACGATGTCAGAGTCCGGTAGTCAATTTGTATATGGCGGAGGACCGAGTGCCAATTCTTTCGTACCAATGTGTTCAATTGTCACTAGTAAGAGCATAGTTAATGTATATTAGGAAGGATGGAAGGCAGCGACAAATAATTTGATCGAAGTTAATGTATACGCAGAGCTCGCGGTGGAATTATAGATCACGGAAGTTTTGAGTGCAATATGTATATCACAGAACAATAAGTAGTCGAGTTCATAAGCGCCAACCCACCAACCACGGCCATAAAATTGGCTAAGTATGGAAAGGAACAACGATCGGTCGGATTCGCCATGTGAGGATATAGATGGAGATGAAGATATGTCAGCCCACCAACCCTGGAACCAAATATCATAGAAAAGTGACTAAGTATATAACCAGAAAGCGATAATGGACGAGAAGAAGAAAATGTGAGTTCGTATGCGCTAACCTGGCAACTGCGGCCATAAAATTGAATAAGTATGGAAAGGAACAATGGTCGGTCAGATTCGTCATGTGAGGATATAGATGGAGATGAAGATATGTCATCTCGCCAACCCCGCAACCCGCGATCATAGAAAGGCGACTAAGTATATAACCAAAAAGAGATAATGGACGGGAAGAAGAAAAGGGGAAAAGGGCTAAGTATCTGACAGTAGAAAATCCATTTTTTCGTTTATTAATGCCAATGTTTTTGAATCCCTGTTGGGTTCTCACTAGTAAAAGCATAAATTGTAGATCACGGAAGTTATTTGGCTGCAAGATGTATATGATGGAACAAGGGACATAGGTGTTGGATACCGCAAACCTGGGACCTGGTGGCCAGATAATTGGCCTTCAATAGTATTCATATTATTATATATTAATAGATTATTCCTGTTTCAAATGAAAATCATCTCCCAATTTACAGGATGTTGTTTAGTTCGCAAATTCCGTTGAAACCACGGAAGTTTCTAGTGCAAAATGTATATAACGCAACAAGAAGCAGAAGAGTTCAAAAGCGTTAACCCGACAATTGTGGCCATAAAATTGTCTAAGTATGGATAGGAACAACGGTCAGTCGGATTCATCATGTGAGGATATAGATGGAGATGAAGATATGTCAATATGCCAACCCTGGAACTCGCGAGCATAGAAAGGCGACTAAGTATATAACAAGAAAGAGAAAATAGACAGGAAGAAGAAAAGGGGGAAATGACTAAGTATCTTACAGACGAAAATCTATTGTTTCTTTATTAATGCCAATCTTTTCGAACCCCTGGTGAGTTCTCACTAGTTAAAGCATAAATTGCATATCATAGAAGTTCTTTGGATGCAAGATGTATATGACAAAACAAGGGACATAGGTGTTGGATACCGCAAACCCGGGACCTGGTGGCCAAATAATTGGCTAAGTTTTGGCCAAGAGAAAGTTTTTATATTTATTCCAATAGTACTCATATTAGTATATATGCACGGATATTATCAAATTGAAGAAACTGGAATATATGAAAGATATTGAGCAGGAACATGGCGTCAACACTTGAGTTGTCTTGGTGTAATAGTCATTAATTCATTATATTTACGAGACCCGAACAATGAAAGCAGGATGGGTCCTTCAATTTCTTTCTTTAAGTATAGGACCAACGCCACATAAGTATGGCCTATGACAAATTATTCTCCCATGTAAAATGTAGGGAACAAACAGAGTAGCATTTATTTAAATTGAATTACTGGGCAGCAGAAAGAAAAGATTGTCGTCCATGTTTAACGACACATGGAAAAAATGTACAAAATAAAATGAAAAGCAATACCAGAGATTGGAAAACACCATAAAAAAATAAAACCACAAATATTCTATATTCAAATAAGATGGGTTACAAAATACAACTGAGATTATTTGCCACAATGACTACGCTTTGGCCTGCCACCGACCAATAAAAAATATGTACAATAATGAATCTTGTTGACAGTCTTCTTGATGATCAAATGATTGATTCGTAAAAAACAACGAGTTGAATATCAATTTCGGGTCTTGGACTTAATTGGTGCTACCAACTAGATCTATCCTAGGTTTTTGAATAACTTGTCTCTTCTAGATATGGCCTACTTGCATTGGATGGTTATTCAACATTTCATTCTTTGTTAAGTATTATTTTCCCTCTGCCATCGAAAACTTGGGGTTTAAGGTGCCTTCCTTGTAATGTTCCTGACCAGTGACTTCCGAGACAACTTAGAAATGTGATTCAGGCCCAATTCAAAGTCGAGGTAGTCATTTTATGTGACGTGAGTTATGGGGGAAACAAATCCTATTAAGCAACAAAAGTCAAGACAGTAAAAAAATTCAAGTACGTTGTGGTTTCTATTCCCCCTTGTATTTGATCATCTGTTTGGTTGAAAAGTCTGCCTGAAGATTTGTATGTTGAACTTCTTTGTTTTATTACAGTAAATTGGAAGGAACATTTAAGCCAACTAAAAAATGTTCTTCTATTGAAGTACATGACTTCTTTCGGTAGCAAAAGTCTGGAAAGTGTATCAAATGTTGCAGATCACATCAGAATATATCTTTCGTCATAGGGGTGGCAGACATGGTGGCCCACAGAAAGGTCTGGAATGTTCAAAAGTGAGACCAAATATTACTCCATGCTCGAATACACTCGATAGGAAATTATAAAATTGGATACCAACCAACATGAGAAACTGTATGGGCGTTTGAATCAATATTCTCAAATTACAGAACGTTTTATGCCAAAGTTGTAATAGAATTGACAGACAACCAGTTTCTATGTCAAATAGTGTTAAGCGACTTCTAGATGCAGCAAGAGACTCGACATACAATCAAATTGCGATCCATGTAGTTTCACCTTCAGGCATCCACATAGGCGGTGACCCCAGGCTCCAGATAGCTTCGGCCTCGGACATTGACATTGGAAGTGGCAATGGGAACAGTGCTACTGACTGCACTACGACAATGCGGTGAACAAGCAGGGTTGTCATTGTCAAAGTAATTAAACTGTAGGATTGTCAGACCTACAAAGAACATTGACTTTAGTGTTGCTTTCTCACAAAAATCTACAATGTTGGTTTGAGTCCTTAAATCTTTGGACGTTCGGTGTCATGTGCGATAATGACCTTGACATTAGGCACATGCCAGAAATCTATTATCTGACATTGCAGTGTTAATGGAATTCCCATAGTGGACGATGGTTCAATTGCATTGCCACAAACAATATTAATTTTGTGATTACCTGACATCCTTGAAGAACGTGAACCCCAAACAACGCCTAAAACTTTTTCAAATAGGCATCTGTTAAAAAAAATACATTGTTTTATATTTTAAAAAAATAAAAAATTGTATGGTTTGAACATTTTTTTTTTTTTTTATCAAATATCGCATAAACTACAACAGAATAAATGCATTTCCCCCATCCAACGCAAGGGAAACAACATGAAGATTGACATTAGGTTGAAACAGATTTGGAAACACACTACTACATGAAGGTCTCTTCTAAAGAATGAAATAAGATGATTACATGAAGGTGGTAGTAAAAGGTGATTTCAGAAACCAAATCTTTACCTGAACACATGAAACCTCTTGCAGAAGGTGGTAGTATAAAGTAATCCTCAGAAAATGTTGCAAAGTCCATAATCTAGTTATATGCGTAGGAGTAGTAAAATAAAAAAATGTGCAGTAGCGATATACAATTGATTGTATTTGGAGTCTGTAACTACATCTAGAGGATAGTGAACAAACTTTGACAAAGAACATGGCTTTCTGTCAACTCTGTTACCACACCCAGAAGTAGCTCAACAAACTTTGAAATAGAAACTTCTATAATTTTAGTATGTCGTTTTATCCACCCATATAGTTTCTCTTACCCGCTTCTGGGTACATTCGCCAATGGAGTAATATTTCACGTCATTTTTTAATATCGCAGACCAATTTGCAAGCCACGTCAAGTGTGACTCCTCTAACGAAGACAAATTCTTGTGTTCTCTGCAAAATTCTATACACTTGTCAAATCTGTGTTGTTGGAAGAAACTATATACTTCAACGAAGGAGCATTTTTCATGTGACCTGAAAAATCCCTTCCAACTCCCAGCAAGAAAACAAATAAGATCAACAAACAAATCTCCAGGCAGGCTTTTCAACCAACCAAAGCATCGAATACAGACATAACACCAACCAGAGGATACTTGTTTTACCCTTGTCTGAGTTTATGTTGGATAACAGAGTTCTTTTTTTGCCCAAATCTCACATCACATAAAACCAATCTCTCTTCTTTCATTTGGGCCTCAATGGAATCTCTAAGTTGTCTTACATGTCCATGACCAGGAACATTAGAACGAAGGCACCCCAAAGCCCAACTCTTTGATGATAGAGAGAAACAACAATAAGTATTTAAAAGAAACACTAGAGGATGACAATATGATCTTCTGTAGATTTTGGTTTAATTTGTCTTAATGACATATGCCCTCGATCCTTTCTCTTAGTAATGCCAATATTTTTCAATATGTGCACTGAATACTGACTAATAGCACGTAATAACATTCCCATATGCGAGCAGATTCTCAAATCTAACATCTAACATATGCACATTATTAAAGAGGAACATGATGTCAAGGCCTCTATGGATGACACGTTTGTGGATGGCAGCGAGGTAGTACAATATTACACTGTTACTATGATGAAGCCTTTAAAAAACTAAAAGAGCCAATATTTATTTTTTGCAAATTCAAAATGCAGGCAAAAAAAATTATCAGATCCCATAATATTCGCCTATCTATGCATTTTAATGGGAGATGTCCTCAAGCTTTCCACTTATTAAAGCCAATCTTTTTGAACTGGTATGGTTGCTTGTCACTTTTGAAAGAATAATTAATGTCCATTGGCAAAGGCGAAAGGCAACGGGGATGGAGGGGAGCAACAAAATGCTTTTAAACTTTTCTGTACCCGGGAACATGTGAACCCGCGAAACTTTGAAAACTCGACTAAGTATGGAAAGGTAGGTCGGACAGACAGACTCGTCATAGGAAGAGGCAGGGTTGCGAGTTCAAGCAGTGCGGGGTCGAATTGCAGAGCATGAAATTTTTGGGTGCAAGATGTATACACTGAACACAAGTTACCATTGTTTGATAACACCTATCCGCGAAGCTGTGTTCATAAAATTGGCTAAGTATGCAACTGAACGACGGTCGGTCGAAATCGTGATGTGAATATATAGATGGAGATAATGATTTGTCAGTTCGCCACACTGGGAACCTGTGAGCACAGAAACATGAGAAAGTATAGAACCGAAAACGCAAAATAGAGCGGAAGAACAAAACGTAAAAAATGAGAAAGTTTACAAGAGGGAAATAAAAGGGAGAGAATAACTATATCGCTCAGACAACAACACTTACTCTCATAACTATGAAACCATAGTAAGACATAAACCATGGAAAAAGCATCGCTAGCTATGAAATATAGTTGTAGCCCGACAAACTCTGGTTGAAGCCGTAAGAGATGCAATTTACATCAACTACAAAATTTTGTATGTTATTTTATCTTAATAGTATTTTATGGGGAGCCAAATGCAAAACAATGTAACAACAGATCCAACTGTAGATGCAGCACCCTAACATTGCAAAGATTAGGAAAACAATAGAAAACACCAAATAATCACCCAGTTAAGAAGCACCAAAAGGCCCAACTACAACCACATGACCTTAACCCTGCAAAGTTGAATCAAACAACAATAAGCAACATCTAGCGAACAAAGAAGCAAGCACCAACCAGTTGACCAAGAATGTCGCAATTCCAATCGCGGTTGCAGAACCCCAAATGTGAAAACTGCAACAAGACAAACATGCAAACAAGAACAACAACAACAGGCAAATAAGAAATCAATGGAGATGCAAGAAGAAAGCATGAACCAGTGAACCAACAATGTCATTGAAGTACAATATTGCCCAAATTGACTACAGAGAACATTGCATATAAAAAAAAACAGAAGAAAATGTATTGTAACAAGCCTGCTAAGTAAACATTTAACGTTGCGAAGCCTGTTAGGTAAACATTTAAGTCTGTCAGAAATGCTCTGTAAACATTTAAGAAATAATGTAGTGTAACAGGTCTCTTACGTATCCAAAAAAAAATATTATAATTTATTATAAAATAAAATTAGTAAGAATAGTTCGAACAATAGAGAATGTATTCGAAGGACAAACTTTGGATATGCTAGCATATCAAACATTGGGATAAATTTAACTAGCATAAAATGCCAAGACAAACATTCGAACTAATGCTAGCATTAATCCACCTTCAAACAATGCATAAGAAAAATATATGATTCAAAAAGACTGTATACGATCAAAATGTTTAGATGTGCTAACATATAAAACATTGGGAATAACAAAGCCGACAATAAGACCTCCAATCTATTATCCAATCAGATCATTACATATATGGTACTTTTTATTATATAAAAATCAATGCTTTTAGTTCTCTAGCTCCAACAATAGATATTATGCAAATATTTGTGGTCAAAAGACAAACTAATTTGAAGTCAATGAATTATCGATCGCTATAGTCCCTCTATGCCTACTGCAGGGACTAATAAGACAATGTGTTTTGTTATAGTTTAAAGCTTTATTCACATACTATTCTTGATTTTAGGTGTTGTGATATTATTATTGGAATCAATTATGTTGATATATTTATATGGCAATGTGTATGGTATTGTTTAATTGTTTTATTAAATGTTTTTTTTATCAGAATTTGGTTACATAATTTTTTACCAAATTACTATTTTTTGTTATTTAAAATCCATTTTTGAATGCAAAAATGGATTTAACATACTAAAAAATCTAGAAACAATTAAATTATACAGAAATAATTACTCAAATTTATTAAACTACTACCATATTTACCATAAATATTTTTCATTATACTTTTTATTATTTAAACATTTTTTTTAATACTTATAAATTTTAACTTTCACTTTATAAAGTTGACATGTTTTTTTTTTTTAATGTCTTTTTTCCAATGTTAGTTGTTTTCTTCTTGTAATCAAGTGTGAAGAGATCCCAAACCTATAATTCCTCCCAAGAGAATTTCAACAAGAAAAAATGAATTTTTTGTTAAGCCAATTATATTGAATGTATAAATGTAATTTTGTATTTGATTGTTAATATTTAAATTTAACTTTTTTATCTAAATTATTTATATTTTAAATGTTTTTATAAATATTTAAAATTTATTTTTTAATAAAAAGTATTTATAATTATATATCAAGGTTTTAATTTAGTTTATGTTTTTTTTTATATATATTTTCCAAATTATGTTATAAAAAGGTAGGGATTAAACTGATTGTTTGAGGATGGGAACTTTTATCATTTACACTACTATCGTTATCATATTTTGAAAAAAAGCTATCATAAAAGACATGGTCAAATATTGAAATTATTTTTTATTTATGATATTTTAAAAAACTATCATAAAAAAACATTGTTAAATATTAAATTTATTTTTAATTTAAGTTGTGTAAAATATAAAATCAATGTAAATCTATGTTAGTATTAAAATTAAATAGTAATTTTAATCAACATTTTCTTATTATCTTATTTAAGAGATTTAACTTTTTTATTCACAATTTCTTTTATGAATTTATAGTGACTTACATATTATCAACTATTTTCCACACAAATGTTCTATTTAGTCTTTTATTTGAGTCCACAAAATCTCCAAAGTTTTTAATGTTTTGAACTTTACTAACCCCCTTTATTTGAGTCTAGAATACAATTCCTAGATCAAAAGTGTAGACTGTAATTACTAGAATACCTCCTTAATATTTTCCACAACATTTACTAGATTGCAGGGTCCATTGGCTTATACACGATGTATTATTTGTTTGCATAAGGTTCTTTTTAAATCCAACACATTACTTACATATATTCTATAATCCTTAGGATTTTAAACTATTTTGTATTTTTAACATGGTATTACTAGCACAGCCATTCAAAATCGTGGTTGATGAACGTCGGAAGGCGTGGATAGAAAATGAAACGCACAGTCAGAAAATGAAACGCACAACCAGAAAATCCAAATTTTAATCATTTAAACGTGGCAATCATACAGTGCTACAGTAATTTCTTAATATGATTAGGTAAATGTTAAAAGGTAAACAGGTTAACAGATGCATTCAAAAATTCAAGGAAGTTATGAAGAGGAAATCGCATTCATTGATTTGGGAGGACAACTAAGAATATGCCAACATCTTCAATTGTTAGCCATCAAATTAGAATTTTAGATTAAAAGGTGATTAATTGTGCTCATTGTCAATAGGTGTATGCCTTTTCAGCGTAATTAATGTTTTAATATTACTATATAAAATGATATAATAAAAAACAAACTTTTTTTCACAATGTATCTCTAATTTTTAAAGTCTGCATTAGACTGCTATGTCACAAGAGTTAAGGCACCTCAGTCTTTGCAATGGTTTTCGTAGGTCAAGATTGGTTTAAAGTTGGTTTTAAAGATCAGATCATTTGGATAAGATGAAAGATAATAGATCTGAGTATACCCTTAATATAAAATTATCAGCAACATTTCACTTGGTCAAAGACATTCACACTGATAGGTCAGATAAATAGGAAAAGTAGAAGAAATACAAGACTGATGCCCTACGGGATCACTTAAGATCAACCAAGATAAGTTCTAGATCAATCTAGCCTAATATTATTCCCCAGCAGAGTAAATTTGTACTATGTATGATAACATTGTATTCATAAGTGTCCAAGGATCGTGGTTTTCATATGACCATGGGTGTGATCTAGCACTAAGCTTGGATAAGTTTTTTTCCCACTTTGATAAATCGATGGTCTTTGTTTTATTTAACCGTTGAGATAAACGGTTCTGGTACTTTCGGGGGGGGAGAAGACCTTTCACAATCCCAAGGTAAAGGGGGTCGAAATAATCGTCCTCTCAACACGCGGAGACACAATCAACAGTGAGGATTATTCCAGGGGGTCGCCTCTCGTTTAACGCCCTCACTCCTTCAACACTTGAATTGAGCTATGTATCTCGATCTCGTCCAAGACCAACGATGATCCAACGATTGTTAGGCTTCAATGCTTTTTTCCATGATGCACCTCCATTGATCCGACGATTGGAATAACTCTGTCGGTTTATTCTTTCTTTCAATTGAACGATCTATGCTCGTCGATAAACCAAATGGACAATCGTGATTCTTTGTAATTTATGGTTACATTATACCACTATAACTCTGATGCAAATCAACCAATAATAATAGGCATTACACACGGGATTTAGACCAATGATCTAACAAGATAATTACAGAGAAATAATCTTTGTCTGCATCCATTTAATTGGAAATTCCACACTTACAAAAACAAAGTTCTCTACACTTCAAGCATGAAATCTCACACTCAGGAAAATCCAATTCTTTTCAATCCAACCCAATCCAACCCAATCCATTCCAATCGAACCTCTTACAATTGACAAAATATATGTTAATTCACTATGTACCAGAAACTAACAAATAATCCCTATAAATTTGTCAAAATCCCTAGAATCAATATAATCTCCTAAATTAAGCAAACAAATAACCACCTAAGTAACTAATCAAGTCTTCTCGATGCCTTCTAGAGGCATTCAAGCCAATTATTACAAATTCAAATAAAATTAAGAGGACCAACCCTCTTTGGTAAAACAATTTGACCCTTAGGTCCATGAATTAAAATTTTGAATCAAATGCTCCTGCATCAAAGACACAAGCTAACAATATGTTTGCTTGCATAAATAATATTTTTAGGTTTAAAATAACATTTTGAAAGTTGAAAAAAGTATTTGAATGCAATCCTTCGAACAAATAATTTAACAACAAAATTTTCACTGAAAAGCTGAAAAATGAAGAAATTAATGATTTGTAAAAACCTCAATTGCATTCAAATAAGATAGATAAAAAAGAGAGACATAGGTAAAACAGTCTAACCATCAGAATATTTGATTCATTGAGTATAAAATGTTGCAGGATTTTAAGCTCTTTACAAATTCTAGATCTATATCTTTCTTTCAAATTCCACCAAAACATAAGCATGTTTCCTTCTTAGAGGAAGATCACTCCCTTTCCTTCTATTTGTTTTACAATATATAAATTTATCATTACAAATCTCAAATCCAAAATAGGTGGATCTACAACCAACTAATGAATAGGTGGATATTATTGACATCTAATTTCCCAAAT
>ML854592.1:0-28826 GCA_009831015.1 Picea engelmannii | reverse complement strand
GCTCTATTTTGCGTTTTCGGTTCTATACTTTCTCATGTTTCTGTGCTCACAGGTTCCCAGTGTGGCGAACTGACAAATCATTATCTCCATCTATATATTCACATCACGATTTCGACCGACCGTCGTTCAGTTGCATACTTAGCCAATTTTATGAACACAGCTTCGCGGATAGGTGTTATCAAACAATGGTAACTTGTGTTCAGTGTATACATCTTGCACCCAAAAATTTCATGCTCTGCAATTCGACCCCGCACTGCTTGAACTCGCAACCCTGCCTCTTCCTATGACGAGTCTGTCTGTCCGACCTACCTTTCCATACTTAGTCGAGTTTTCAAAGTTTCGCGGGTTCACATGTTCCCGGGTACAGAAAAGTTTAAAAGCATTTTGTTGCTCCCCTCCATCCCCGTTGCCTTTCGCCTTTGCCAATGGACATTAATTATTCTTTCAAAAGTGACAAGCAACCATACCAGTTCAAAAAGATTGGCTTTAATAAGTGGAAAGCTTGAGGACATCTCCCATTAAAATGCATAGATAGGCGAATATTATGGGATCTGATAATTTTTTTTGCCTGCATTTTGAATTTGCAAAAAATAAATATTGGCTCTTTTAGTTTTTTAAAGGCTTCATCATAGTAACAGTGTAATATTGTACTACCTCGCTGCCATCCACAAACGTGTCATCCATAGAGGCCTTGACATCATGTTCCTCTTTAATAATGTGCATATGTTAGATGTTAGATTTGAGAATCTGCTCGCATATGGGAATGTTATTACGTGCTATTAGTCAGTATTCAGTGCACATATTGAAAAATATTGGCATTACTAAGAGAAAGGATCGAGGGCATATGTCATTAAGACAAATTAAACCAAAATCTACAGAAGATCATATTGTCATCCTCTAGTGTTTCTTTTAAATACTTATTGTTGTTTCTCTCTATCATCAAAGAGTTGGGCTTTGGGGTGCCTTCGTTCTAATGTTCCTGGTCATGGACATGTAAGACAACTTAGAGATTCCATTGAGGCCCAAATGAAAGAAGAGAGATTGGTTTTATGTGATGTGAGATTTGGGCAAAAAAAGAACTCTGTTATCCAACATAAACTCAGACAAGGGTAAAACAAGTATCCTCTGGTTGGTGTTATGTCTGTATTCGATGCTTTGGTTGGTTGAAAAGCCTGCCTGGAGATTTGTTTGTTGATCTTATTTGTTTTCTTGCTGGGAGTTGGAAGGGATTTTTCAGGTCACATGAAAAATGCTCCTTCGTTGAAGTATATAGTTTCTTCCAACAACACAGATTTGACAAGTGTATAGAATTTTGCAGAGAACACAAGAATTTGTCTTCGTTAGAGGAGTCACACTTGACGTGGCTTGCAAATTGGTCTGCGATATTAAAAAATGACGTGAAATATTACTCCATTGGCGAATGTACCCAGAAGCGGGTAAGAGAAACTATATGGGTGGATAAAACGACATACTAAAATTATAGAAGTTTCTATTTCAAAGTTTGTTGAGCTACTTCTGGGTGTGGTAACAGAGTTGACAGAAAGCCATGTTCTTTGTCAAAGTTTGTTCACTATCCTCTAGATGTAGTTACAGACTCCAAATACAATCAATTGTATATCGCTACTGCACATTTTTTTATTTTACTACTCCTACGCATATAACTAGATTATGGACTTTGCAACATTTTCTGAGGATTACTTTATACTACCACCTTCTGCAAGAGGTTTCATGTGTTCAGGTAAAGATTTGGTTTCTGAAATCACCTTTTACTACCACCTTCATGTAATCATCTTATTTCATTCTTTAGAAGAGACCTTCATGTAGTAGTGTGTTTCCAAATCTGTTTCAACCTAATGTCAATCTTCATGTTGTTTCCCTTGCGTTGGATGGGGGAAATGCATTTATTCTGTTGTAGTTTATGCGATATTTGATAAAAAAAAAAAAAAATGTTCAAACCATACAATTTTTTATTTTTTTAAAATATAAAACAATGTATTTTTTTTAACAGATGCCTATTTGAAAAAGTTTTAGGCGTTGTTTGGGGTTCACGTTCTTCAAGGATGTCAGGTAATCACAAAATTAATATTGTTTGTGGCAATGCAATTGAACCATCGTCCACTATGGGAATTCCATTAACACTGCAATGTCAGATAATAGATTTCTGGCATGTGCCTAATGTCAAGGTCATTATCGCACATGACACCGAACGTCCAAAGATTTAAGGACTCAAACCAACATTGTAGATTTTTGTGAGAAAGCAACACTAAAGTCAATGTTCTTTGTAGGTCTGACAATCCTACAGTTTAATTACTTTGACAATGACAACCCTGCTTGTTCACCGCATTGTCGTAGTGCAGTCAGTAGCACTGTTCCCATTGCCACTTCCAATGTCAATGTCCGAGGCCGAAGCTATCTGGAGCCTGGGGTCACCGCCTATGTGGATGCCTGAAGGTGAAACTACATGGATCGCAATTTGATTGTATGTCGAGTCTCTTGCTGCATCTAGAAGTCGCTTAACACTATTTGACATAGAAACTGGTTGTCTGTCAATTCTATTACAACTTTGGCATAAAACGTTCTGTAATTTGAGAATATTGATTCAAACGCCCATACAGTTTCTCATGTTGGTTGGTATCCAATTTTATAATTTCCTATCGAGTGTATTCGAGCATGGAGTAATATTTGGTCTCACTTTTGAACATTCCAGACCTTTCTGTGGGCCACCATGTCTGCCACCCCTATGACGAAAGATATATTCTGATGTGATCTGCAACATTTGATACACTTTCCAGACTTTTGCTACCGAAAGAAGTCATGTACTTCAATAGAAGAACATTTTTTAGTTGGCTTAAATGTTCCTTCCAATTTACTGTAATAAAACAAAGAAGTTCAACATACAAATCTTCAGGCAGACTTTTCAACCAAACAGATGATCAAATACAAGGGGGAATAGAAACCACAACGTACTTGAATTTTTTTACTGTCTTGACTTTTGTTGCTTAATAGGATTTGTTTCCCCCATAACTCACGTCACATAAAATGACTACCTCGACTTTGAATTGGGCCTGAATCACATTTCTAAGTTGTCTCGGAAGTCACTGGTCAGGAACATTACAAGGAAGGCACCTTAAACCCCAAGTTTTCGATGGCAGAGGGAAAATAATACTTAACAAAGAATGAAATGTTGAATAACCATCCAATGCAAGTAGGCCATATCTAGAAGAGACAAGTTATTCAAAAACCTAGGATAGATCTAGTTGGTAGCACCAATTAAGTCCAAGACCCGAAATTGATATTCAACTCGTTGTTTTTTACGAATCAATCATTTGATCATCAAGAAGACTGTCAACAAGATTCATTATTGTACATATTTTTTATTGGTCGGTGGCAGGCCAAAGCGTAGTCATTGTGGCAAATAATCTCAGTTGTATTTTGTAACCCATCTTATTTGAATATAGAATATTTGTGGTTTTATTTTTTTATGGTGTTTTCCAATCTCTGGTATTGCTTTTCATTTTATTTTGTACATTTTTTCCATGTGTCGTTAAACATGGACGACAATCTTTTCTTTCTGCTGCCCAGTAATTCAATTTAAATAAATGCTACTCTGTTTGTTCCCTACATTTTACATGGGAGAATAATTTGTCATAGGCCATACTTATGTGGCGTTGGTCCTATACTTAAAGAAAGAAATTGAAGGACCCATCCTGCTTTCATTGTTCGGGTCTCGTAAATATAATGAATTAATGACTATTACACCAAGACAACTCAAGTGTTGACGCCATGTTCCTGCTCAATATCTTTCATATATTCCAGTTTCTTCAATTTGATAATATCCGTGCATATATACTAATATGAGTACTATTGGAATAAATATAAAAACTTTCTCTTGGCCAAAACTTAGCCAATTATTTGGCCACCAGGTCCCGGGTTTGCGGTATCCAACACCTATGTCCCTTGTTTTGTCATATACATCTTGCATCCAAAGAACTTCTATGATATGCAATTTATGCTTTAACTAGTGAGAACTCACCAGGGGTTCGAAAAGATTGGCATTAATAAAGAAACAATAGATTTTCGTCTGTAAGATACTTAGTCATTTCCCCCTTTTCTTCTTCCTGTCTATTTTCTCTTTCTTGTTATATACTTAGTCGCCTTTCTATGCTCGCGAGTTCCAGGGTTGGCATATTGACATATCTTCATCTCCATCTATATCCTCACATGATGAATCCGACTGACCGTTGTTCCTATCCATACTTAGACAATTTTATGGCCACAATTGTCGGGTTAACGCTTTTGAACTCTTCTGCTTCTTGTTGCGTTATATACATTTTGCACTAGAAACTTCCGTGGTTTCAACGGAATTTGCGAACTAAACAACATCCTGTAAATTGGGAGATGATTTTCATTTGAAACAGGAATAATCTATTAATATATAATAATATGAATACTATTGAAGGCCAATTATCTGGCCACCAGGTCCCAGGTTTGCGGTATCCAACACCTATGTCCCTT
This sequence comes from Picea engelmannii, assembly GCA_009831015.1. Taxonomy (NCBI): domain Eukaryota; kingdom Viridiplantae; phylum Streptophyta; class Pinopsida; order Pinales; family Pinaceae; genus Picea; species Picea engelmannii. The sequence goes on along the minus strand of ML854592.1, from coordinate 24,311 downwards.
GTTCCATCATATACATCTTGCAGCCAAATAACTTCCGTGATCTACAATTTATGCTTTTACTAGTGAGAACCCAACAGGGATTCAAAAACATTGGCATTAATAAACGAAAAAATGGATTTTCTACTGTCAGATACTTAGCCCTTTTCCCCTTTTCTTCTTCCCGTCCATTATCTCTTTTTGGTTATATACTTAGTCGCCTTTCTATGATCGCGGGTTGCGGGGTTGGCGAGATGACATATCTTCATCTCCATCTATATCCTCACATGACGAATCTGACCGACCATTGTTCCTTTCCATACTTATTCAATTTTATGGCCGCAGTTGCCAGGTTAGCGCATACGAACTCACATTTTCTTCTTCTCGTCCATTATCGCTTTCTGGTTATATACTTAGTCACTTTTCTATGATATTTGGTTCCAGGGTTGGTGGGCTGACATATCTTCATCTCCATCTATATCCTCACATGGCGAATCCGACCGATCGTTGTTCCTTTCCATACTTAGCCAATTTTATGGCCGTGGTTGGTGGGTTGGCGCTTATGAACTCGACTACTTATTGTTCTGTGATATACATATTGCACTCAAAACTTCCGTGATCTATAATTCCACCGCGAGCTCTGCGTATACATTAACTTCGATCAAATTATTTGTCGCTGCCTTCCATCCTTCCTAATATACATTAACTATGCTCTTACTAGTGACAATTGAACACATTGGTACGAAAGAATTGGCACTCGGTCCTCCGCCATATACAAATTGACTACCGGACTCTGACATCGTCCCCTCTTCCGTGTTACACAATATGCATTGAAATGTTATGAGCTATACAATTTGGCCGTCGGGGCCTCGCGTCTTCTGAGGAGACCTTGTCACCCTATTTTGGATCCTCGCGTTGGTGGGTTAACGAAATCTCCAACTCCTAGTCACTATTTCTTATTCTGCCCATCCTCGTACTTCTTTCTAGATATGCAGCACCAAAGGTTTAATACTAAAATGACATCATGCAACAACCGTAAAGATCGTCATTAATAAGCAAAAGTCTCGAGACCCAACCATCCCTATAGAACTTGTCAAGAAACATGCAAAGAAGATTTTGCCAGGTAATTGCAAAGCGATTACAAATTTCAATATATTAGCCAAAACAAGTCCCGATCAACGTTTCCCTGTTCCATACTTGGACACTTTTTCGATTGCGGGTTCCCAAATTAACGACTTCAAAATTGTGTTTCGAATCTTCCACGAGTTGCAAACAGTGCTCGGAATTCCGCAATATACAATTTGTCCGTGAGAATGTATAAAAACTCTTAATTTTTCCTCTTTTGCCCCCCTCTATTATCCCTTTGTGGTTCTATCTTTAGTCACATCTATATGATCACGACCTCATGAATTCAAAAATTTGCAACTCTTTATCTATATATCTTCACACCATGAGCCTGAACGACCATGGTCCCTTTCAATACTTAGCCAATTATCTGATCATTGGGTCCCGGGTTTACGGTATCCAACACTTATGTCCCCTGTTCTGTCATATACATCTTGCACGCAAAGAACTTTCGTGATCTGCAATTTATGCTTTTACTAGTGAGAACTCACCAGGGGTTCGAAAGGATTGGCATTAATAAACGAACAATAGATGTTATTCTGTGAGATACTTAGCCCTTTTCCCCTTGTCTTCTTCCTGTGTATTATCGTTTTCTAGTTATATACTTAGTCGCCTTTCTCTGATCGTGGGTTCCAGCGTTGGCGGGCTGACATATCTTCATCTCCATCTCCATCTATATCCTCACATGAAGAATCCGATCGACTGCTGTTCCTTTCCATACTTAGCCAATTTTATGCCCATGGTTGCCCGGTTGGCGCTTTCGAACTCTGTTGCTTCTTGTTCTGTGATATATATCTTCCACTCAAAATTTTTGTGATCTACAATTCCACCGCGGACTCCTTAGCTCTTTTTCCCTTTTCTTCTTCATGTGTATTATTGCTTTCTGGTTATATACTTAATCGTCTTTCTATGATCGCAGGTTCCAACGTTGACGAGCTGACATATCATTATGATGTGCAAACTTACATAATCAAATATACGTAGATATTTCAAAAAACATTTATAATTTCAATCATTATGATGTACAAACTTACATAATCAAATATCTTGAAATTATTTATAGTCCCTGAGTCTCTAATCCTTTTTCATCTAAACCAAAAGAGAAAAGAGAGAGAAAATCTTTCTAAGCGAGGCAAAATGACTTTCTTCACTGAATCCTAAACTTCGGACTGAAACCCCACTAAAGGATCGGTCATTAAAGTCATCATCATTCTTCTTTGTTAGATCTGTACACGCTGCATTTTATTTCGTCAACCTTACCTTATAATTCAGAGCATCTCCATTTCTATTGTTTGTTCCTAAAAAGGAATAAGAAAAGCAAAATTAAAACTTAACAACTTGCGGTGAGCGTGGATCGAACACGCGACCTTCAGATCTTCAGTCTGACGCTCTCCCAACTGAGCTATCCCCGCAGTTTATTTGTCATGTCGAACAAAGGCCTTGAGATCTTAAGTCTGACGCTCTCCCAAGTATGTTATTCCTGCAGGTTCTTCTTCCCAGATAGTTGAGACACATTTTTGGAATTAACGGTATAAATCCACAGATAATGAGGGTTGCAACTTGAGGAATATGCTCATCCGTCTATCGGGCTCGTATTTGTCTATCATATCTCTACTTGCATTTCTTTGTATGATAATGCAACGAGAGTAGCAGTAATACTACCAGGAATACACGGTGTAATGCTTTCAATGACGATCCAGCTAACGACCTCCAAGTTTAAGGTTGGGAAAATTTAACGAGACAATTCAATCAATCTAGCCAGCGAAAGGCTTTTCCCATTCTCGGTGTAATGCTTTCAATGTGAATCGAACTCTTGACGTCCAAGCTTAGGTTGGGAAAACTAAACGAGACGATTCAATCAATGTAACCAACGAAGTTGAAGTTAGCAAGAGGCTTGACAATGGCAAGTTACATTCAAACAAACAGTATGAAACTAAATCCGAGTATAGATTAAAACAATAACCGTGGACGGCAGGATTCGAACCTGCGCGGGCAAAGCCCACATGATTTCTAGTCATGCCCGATAACCACTCCGGCACGTCCACATTGCTGAATGAATTTTTCTACTTCATACTATAGATAGATATTAAAAATAAATAAAAATAACGAACCTAATATAACGGCACCTGTAGCTATCTGTTTTCTAAGCAGAAAATCGTACGTAGGTTCGAGCCTCGCCTTGGGCGTTTGGATGGTTGCTACAGCTTTAAAGACTCATTCCTGTCTAGCTCTTATTTCCGTTCATCCAGTGAAAGAGTGAAGAACGTGTACGTGTTTTCACAAGTCAATTACGTAAAAGGCTGCCTACACACTCTTTCTTGTGTTTTGATGGCGAATATCGGATCTTCTAACTTGATCCACTTTACGGGAAAAGATAGGCTCTAACGAAACGATAGGCTCTAACTAAACGATAGGCTTAATACGTTTCTTCCCATAGCGTGCCATAAGATTCACTTTATTTTAAAAGTGTTCTAGGTTATATGTATAGTTTGAGTTGGCTAATAGTTAAGAATATGCGATTCCTTTTAAGAGGTTACAAGTTCAAATCTAGAGGGGAGTAGGGTAAATTATTGCACAGAGGGATCGACATCATCACTATTTTCTTGAAAGGTTACATGGTAACAAAAATATTTACTTTTTGACATAAAGGCGTAAGCTATTAAAAAACAAGTGGGCTGAAAGTAGAAGTGATACCATGGGGTTCGTTGGCCCTTCCAAACTAAGATTTTTCTCTAAATTACTATTTGAATCCATTTCAAATTAATGGAAGTCCCTAAACTTGTACGATAAAGCATTTTCCCAGGCACACCATCTTCAACTTCACCTAAAACTATAAAATTGTCTTCTATGGAAAGTTATAGTATGTCACTCCACAAGTAAAAACAAATAGCCATGTTTTTATATATATCTTGAAATCCAATAGCCAACCATTTGTTCTATATCCTACCCAAATCCAAGAGCTAGTATTGTATATTGGTAATGATGTGTATCACTCGCCTTTGTCACTCTAATCCTTGGTTATCCAACTTAAACTAGTGAACCCACATTGATGAATGAATGTAGTCTACATAATCACACCATCTACTACATCATCACACCATCTACTACCCAAACCCTTGTATTACATATTAATTGTACCTTCCAGCGGACCAAAGAATCTGTATGCCCAAACATTAAAATATGGACAACATTGGTGCTAATGCCATAGTAGTATTCAAACAAGTAAGAGAGGAGTGTTTAGAAAAGTGGAATCACTATATCCAAGACACTAACAAGTGTCTCAAGGATAGAACAACAACCTCAAAATTCCCTAGATCAAGAGAATCATAGAAATCAATGGATATTACAGAGAAATCACACTAGCACAACATTTGCTTGACTGGACAAGTCACACAATATTATTTTAAGATAGGTTGATGCCCCCTATTGCAAAATATTTAACGGTGGAAGGGTTGGGTTTCATTAATTTCATTCTAGTTCTCACTCAAGAAACCACTGAAGTATTTGTTGAGACACATGATCATTTCAATGATGTTTGCAAGTAGTTATAGCTTCTCTGCTTTATCTCGTTGTTTGGCTTGGCACTCTTCCTACATAAGCTTGTAGAGGCTTTTTAATCATCACAATCAAACCCTTAACTATCTTTTTGGCAGTATTGGAGCTCCTAGACTTTAGAATCAATGTATTCAACAATTAAATCCGTGTATCACATGTTGTGGCTCTATTGGAAAGATGATTTTAGCTTCTACTTTCCCAAATTGGGATCTTTTGGATTTAATTGTTCTTTATCTTCCCAGTATATAGTCGTCAGGGGTTCATATTTCATTTTTAGTCTTCTCACAACTCCTCCACCCACCAAGCTTTTTTCTTCTTAAGATATCTAGATTCAAATGCATGTAATAATTTGTTTCTTGAATATGCTAAGGAATACTATGTGCAGGTGACATAGACATTAATAATATATTAGTATAATTTTGTTTAGTTTTGATTCTTTTCTTTTAATGAAAGTATTGATTTTCTTGTTTTAATTGCAGGCTACTAGGATACCACTAAATAGAGAAAGATGAAATGACATGGATTGATACCTATCAATAAGTTGAGTGAGGGGCCAAATTGGTGAAGCCCAATTTCAGTAATTACTCATCAATCCTTAAGTATCATGCTTGCAGTAATTGTTACTCCCCTCACATCTAAGGGTAACTAGAGGATTTTTTTTCTCCCATGATCCACAATAGTTTTGATGATGACATTCATGATTCTCCATAGAAATTTACCCATGGATGAATTCCACTTTATGCTCAAATCACTCACATCAGATGATATGGTTCACAACATACATGAGGTAGCTTGTTTTGATGCTTCATATTAAGTGTTAATGCTCAATGTTTTTGACATGAAAATAATGATCATGGCTTGAATTGGATGACGGATCATGATGTTTTGAATCTATACATTTTCCCTTTTTTTTACCGTTGGTGGTCATCATCATCTCCTAGTCAAGTGTTGTCACTCTTGGGAAAATTTGTACTACTAGGGGGCCTTGATAGGGGTCATGTGTCCATATCCCAATTCATAAGTAACATTTTCCATCCTTCCCATCTCCATTATCCCTTTTTTGGGTTGGTTTTCACATGTCACCCATAAAGGTTCATGCCTCATAATCCCATGAGAAGGAAGAGCTTAATGCTCGAGGTTGATGCAACTTGATATGTGTGTGTGTGTGGAAAGAGCAGATGCTAAACTCAAAATGAAAAGAAAAACAAAGAAGAACCAAGAAAGAATAAAGAAGCATGATCTCTTCCCCCTTACTAAGGGGCCATCACCCCAAGTTCTATGCAATGAATGCATACCTAACAAAAAGGACTTAGCAAATGAAAATCAAAAGGAAAAAAAGGTTGAATGAATAAATAAAAAGGAAAATAGGGGTTTGGAAAGACTTAATACCGACAAAAGGGAAACTCATTTTCTAAGAACTCTCTCATACAAAGGTACTCATGAGAATGAGTATCATACATAACCTTTCATGACTATTGCACCACCCATGAAGTAAACCCCAAACCATACCATATTACATTACACATACTCCTTGATGGGTTTCTTCGGAAATACTCATTTTCCTAGGTATTGGCACACTTAATAGGGGTTAATAATGAACCTCCCATACCTAAACGTGAAAAATTGTACAAGTTTATGAGCTAGTGTGAAGTTTGAAGATGATACTTAATGTTATCTATCTAGTGCCTTTAACATTGACATGACTCACTTTATATGTTGCATTTGACTTGTGTACATGCTTTCAAGTTTGATGGATACATTGGACCACATTGGCCCCTCCTTGGAAAATTTGTTTCACATGGATGACCACTTGCTTGAGCCTTGGTCATTTGGAGGAAGTTGAGGGGCTACTAGCACATTTGATGGAGGCCATCCCACTGCTTGAGAGAGGTCATTCTACATATTATGGAGACCATTGAGCCTGATGATGACATGGCTCTCTTGTTGAGATGCCCTAACACCCGTTGGGTATGATTTGACACCTTTATGATGGGACATTGCCCCTTTACAGGATGATTTGGCACCTTTTGAGGCATGATATGACACTTGATGATGAAGCGTTGCAATCCTTGGAGGCAACGTTTCACTTTTGGATCCCCTACACTTGATTTGTGAGAGAGTGGTCCACTTATTAAGGTCACACATGCCACACATGTGAGATGGAACATGCATTTATAAGGGATGTCTTATTGTTGGAGTTACTTCACACACACCTAGGATTTATTTTTTCTAAGGATATTCCTTGTTTATTATTCATAATTAGTCATTATCTAGTCTCCTATATTTTAGGGGAGAATATTCCACCTGGAGAATATTCTTTTTCAGATGACACTTCAGTTTGACTAGTTGAGTTGAGTTTAGATGTTGCATTGGGATCATCACCATGCAACATTGGGATAATCACCATGCTAATTCGAACTTGACTTGGTATCATCACTAGAGTGGCGCATTGGCCTTGATTCCCTAAGTTAACTCCTCACTACTCTATGTTCAGTCAGTTAACTGAAGACTAGTTGACTAGTTAACTCAACTAGGTGGCAGTTCACTCCTGTAACTGCCTGAGAGACTAGAATAGGTGGCAGTTCACTCCCGTAACTACTGGTGTGTGTCTAGATCACTCTAGACCACCAATATGGTGCATTGGTTCACCTCAAGTCGAACTCATTGAGATATACAGAGTATATCATGTGTAAATTATTCATTATTCACAACGGTTAATGAGAATTCTTCCATTCTTTCTCTCCTCCTTCTTTCTCCAATTCTCTCTGCAAATGTTTGTATTATTGTTTAGCTAGATCTATTCTGTGTAGTTTCAACACATTTACATGGTATCAGAGCTGATGGACTACTAAGAAAAATCTACACCAAAATTTTTTGCAAGTACAAAAGATTGAAGAAAGCGGAAAGATTGAATTCCAAAAAGAATTCATTCTTACACCTTACAACTATTTTTCATGGAAGGATAAAATAGCCATACATCTCCTATCCAGAGGGTTGTACAGGTTAACCATGAATACAGATACATAACTGACATCATCCATAGAAAAATCTAAGTACTTAAATCGCATGGATGAGGCACTCAGAACAATTTGCAGTCTTATCTCTCTCGATCTCCTTTTTCACATATCTTCCTGTAAGACTCCCAATGAAACTTGGAAAATATTGGAAGGGCTCTTTGGAAAATATGATGAGATGAGGGGATAGATGTTGGAGGTGGAGATGCTCACATTGGATCGAAAAAGATTCAACAATATCCAAGATTTCTTTACAAAATTCAAGGATTTACTGTCGCAACTCAAAGCTTGCGGGGTTGATAAATCGACAGAGGAGAAACAAATGGTTCTCACCATTCTCTCCAAGCTTGGACTTGAATTCTCTGTATTTTTATCCACATTCCATACTGTCAGATTTTCCTCTAGAGCCACCTGGAAGATTCCTTCTCTTGAGGACTTTATCGAATCCTTGACACAAGAGAAAACCAAGCTCATCAACATGGGCGCAATCAAAAGCCTAAGGGAACATGCACTCATTGTGCATGATGGAAGCCACAAATATAATAAATCTAAATATAAAGATAAGAAGAAATATCATGCACATACGAAAAAGGAAGGGTACACAAAACCCTTCACCGATGCCTCCGGATCCAAAGGAGAAAAGGGAAGAAAAGGGAAGAAAAGGAGAGAAATGCACATACTGTCACAAAGGATTCCATTGGAAATCCGCATGCATGAAAAAACAAATATATCTGATGTCTCATATACTTCAGCAAAACAACCTTGGAGATCGCATCCCCGAGGGTGCAAAGAAGAAGAAGCCAGAAGATCCGAATTCAAAGAAAGACAATTCTAGCCATGCCTTGATTGCAATCAACTCCTCTCTCGATGCTTGGATAATTGATTCAAGAGCATCACATCACATGGCTGCATCAAAAGAAATATATTCTTCTTTGGATGCATGCAAATGTCCTCCTATTCTGATGGGGGACAACTCTTTTGTCGAAGTCACCGGAAAAGGAAGGATTGAACTCACCAATGGAAGTTTCGAGAATGTGTTGCATGTTCCCAAGCTTTCTGTCAACCTTCTCTCCGTGTATCAGATGACGAATTCCAACATCGAAAAGAAAGTCGTATTCACACCAAATGTCGTGGACATCTACGACATGTAAACCAATTCCAGGGTTGCTATCGGTGAGATAAATCATCAGTCTAGATTGTATACATTTTCTGAATTCATTGAACCTGATTCTGCTTTACTGCTTACTCATGTTGATGAAAGTAGTAGGATATGGCACGAAAGATTTGGAAATTTGAAATTCAGATACATGCAACAAATTAGCAAGAAAATATTAGTTGATGGTCTACCAAACATCCATTTATCCAAGGGAGAATGTGAGGGATGTGTTCTCGGAAAACACCCTCAAGAGAAATTCGACAAGGGAAAGTATCACTGAGCCTCCGCACCTTTAGATCTAATCCACAATGACCTCATGGGTCCTTTTCTACATCCATCAATCAACAAAGCGAGGTTTGTTCTTATTTTTGTTGACGATTTCTCATGTTTTACATGGATCTATTTTCTCAGGCAAAAATCCAAGGTTTTTCAACACCTCAAAGTTTTCAAAGCTTTGGTTGAGACACAGTCCGAAAAGAAGATCAAAGTCCTCTGAACTGATAACGGGGCAGAGTATGTAAATCATGAGATCCATAATATTTTCCATGAGGCAGGGATTTAGTTGCAACATACAGTTCCCTACACTCCGCAGCAAAATGGAGTTGCTGAGCGGAAAAAAAGATCTCTAAAGGAGATGGAATCTTTCATGTTGCATGCAAAGTCACTACCACAGAGACTATGGGCCAAAGCACTTAACTATGCAACATACGTCCAAAACAGATCTCCCAATAGATCTGTCAAGGATAAGACCCCCTACGAGGCTTGGAGCGGCCTCAAACCAGAAGTGACCCACTTTCACATTTTTGGTTCACGTGCATGGGCCCAGATTCCCTCTGAAAAGAGGAAGGCACTTGATCCACAGAGCACTGAGTGCATTTTTTTTGGATACCTTGACGATGTGAAGGGATATTGGCTTATTGATCTTTCCTTAGACCGGCTCATCATTGAGCGTAGTGTCCAATTTGAGGAAAGTGTCTCGCATGTACCTCAACAACCGCATGCAGACACCTTCACTCTTCCACCTGCTCGAGATGATGAGCATGCACATGCTGACTCTTCTTCAAATGATAGTTCTGATTCAGAGGACTCGTATGATTCAGATTCAGATTCAGAGTCAGTACAATCAGATGCAGAGTCAGATCATCCCGATGCAGTTGAAAAGCTAGAGAAGAGCATAGGCCCAAGTGGGCACATACTACTCTTCAAGATGCAGGGGATCTCGTTGGTGATCTAGATGATACTAGGAGGACTCGATCTGATTTTGAGGAGCCTCCTGTTGCACTCACTGCCACTGAACCATTGCCTTCGAGGCATCTTTTCTTGGTTCAGTCTTCAAATCCATAGTCTTATGGTGAGGCTGTTGGAAATCCCTTTTGGGAATCTGCCATGCAGGAGGAGTACAACTCCCTCCTCGAGAACCAGACTTGGGATCTGGTTCCCCTTCCTTTCGGGAGGAAAATTGTCAGATGCAGATGGGTCTACAGGACCAGGGGCACAGTGGATGGACAAATCAACAGATACAAAGCCAGGATTGTCGCCAAAGGATTTCAGCAGGTTCATGGTATTGACTATGATGAGACCTTCGCTCCAGTAGAAAAGATGGATTCCATATGATTGACACTTGCCATTACGACAACCAAGGGATGGGAATTCCATCAGATGGACTTGAAGAATGCATTTCTTCACGGTGATCTATTCGAGGAGATCTACATGGAGCATCCCTAGGGATTTATGCAGGACTCATCTTTGGTCTGTCAACTGAAGAAGTCACTTTATGGCCTCAAACAGGATCTGAGGGCATGGTATGCCAAGATGGACTCCTACATGTTGTCACAAAACTTTGTGCATTGTAAATCAGACCCGAATGTATACATGCTAAGGACGGCTGATTCACTTCTACTTTTAGGTCTGTATGTTGATGATTTGTTGATCACCGATTGCTTGACTTCAACGATTGTTGCAGTCAAGAGGATTCTTCATGACAGGTTTTTGATGACGGACATGGGTTCGCTACACTTCTTCCTTGGAATTAAGATCAGTCAGAATGCATCAGGCATCAAACTGTCTCAAGCCAAGTATGCACGAAATCTCCTTGAGAGATTTCACATGACAGACTGCAAGTCTTCTCCGACTCCTTTCCTATCAGGAGTCAAACCTGAGGATGGCAGGGAGACTCCACTGGTTGACAACACTCTGTATAGATAACTAGTGGGGAGCTTGTTGTATCTCACACACTCCAGACCAGACCTCTCATATGCAGCTGGCGCAGTTTCCAGGTTCATCCAGGAGCTGCATGAGCTACATTGGAAAGATGCAAAGCGTATCCTTTGATACGTATAGGGCACCATCACCTTTGGGATTCATTATGCAACAGACTCTACATTAGATCTCATTGGTTTTATTGATTCTGATTGGGTTGGCGATAACACTGATCACAAGTCCACATATGGTTACTCACTCAGTCTTGGTTTCAAGCCTATCTGTTGGTCGAGCAAGAAACAAGCTGCCATTGCTCTATATTCAGCCGAGGAAAAGTACATATGGGTAGTTAACATAACCATTCAGGCTATGTGGCTACAACATTGTCTCACCGACTTGGGCATTCAGTTTCATTGACCAATTGTCATCTTGTGTGACAACCATAGCACTCTGAAGTTCTGCAGAGAGCCAGTTCATAGGCAGTGGATGAAGCACATCGAGATCCACATGCACTGCATATGGGACTTAGTACACGAGGGGATCATCGACTTACAATTTTTTCCTTCAACAGAATAGACGAAATTTTTTTTCATTAAGACCTTTACTGAGCAGAAATTCCATTCTCTACGAGGTCGTCTTGGAGTGAAGGACACAGATGCCTAGCAACTGTAGTTCTTATTTTTACATACATTGTACCTTGAGGGTTTTTTTTTCCCATGAGGTTTTCCCTCTTTCCTCACTTTATTTTCAATGTATCTTTTGTACTTGGGTACCTAACATGGCCTCGTTGCCGGGACCCAATTTTTATTTTCACCATAGTGATGTTTAGGGGGGGTGTTGGAGTTACTTCACACACACCTAGGATTTATTTTTCCTAAGGTTATTCCTTGTTTATTATTCATAATTAGTCATTATCCAATCTCCTATATTTTAGGGGAGAATATTCCACCTGGAGAATATTCTCTCTCAGTTGACACTTCAGTTTGACTAGTTGAGTTGAGTTTAGATGTTGCATTGGGATCATCACCATGCAATATTTGGATCATCACCATGATAATTCAACCAAGGATGATTTTAAGGATGGAAATTTATTTTAAAATGTAGAAACCTTGGCGAATATTACTAATCCTTCATATGTCAACTATAAATGTTTGGCGATATTTTTTAAAAAATATTCAAATTTCTAAGAATTTTATATAGTTTTTATAAAATTTTGGCAATTTTTAAGGTAAAATAATATTATCCTATATAATTTGGGCGAATAATTTTTAAAATAGCGAATCTCATTTTTGGAAAAACCATGGAAAATCAGCCCATGAGCGAAATATAGCCCCTAAAATCATCCCTGAATTCAACCTTGCCTTGGTATCATCAGCAGAGTGGCGCATTAGCCTTGGTTCCCTGAGTTAACTCCTCACTACTCTATGTTCAGTCAGTTAATTGAAGACTAGTTGACTAGATAACTCAACTAGGTGGCAATTCACTCCCATAACTGCCTGAGAGACTAGAATAGGTGGCAGTTCACTCCCGTAACTGCCTGAGAGACTAGAATAGGTGGAAGTTCACTCCCGTAACTCTTGATGCGTGTACAGATCATGCTAGACCACCACTATGGTGCATTGGTTCACCTCAAGTCGAACTCATTGAGATATACAGAGTATATCATGTGTAAATTATTCATTATTTACAACAATTAATGGGAATTCTTCCATTCTTTCTCTCCTCCTTCTTTCTCCAATTCTCTCTGCAAATGTCTGTACTATTGTTTAGCTAGATCTATTTTGTGTAGGTTCAACACATTTACACTTATCTCATGAGCACATTTACTTCATTTTTGAGGCATCGTTTGGGGTCTTAGTGACCTATCCACTCTTGTATCATGGATATTTTATGCTTTTTTGCCTTATCTCTAGGGTTTGTAAGAGATAAAGAAGTTATTTTATGTTCTTAGGAATTTTGACGGATGAGAAGGGTGCTTGATCTCTCATATAAATAAGAAAAGCACTTCTCACTTGTAAACCATTATTGGAACTTGTGGAGAACATTACTTGTCTACTATGACTTCTATTCTTTTTCTATGGATGGATAACTAGAGCATCTTCTTGAGGATGATGTTTTGTTGATGAGTTTGCAACTTATATGGATTTTCAAGTCTAGGATTTATGGATGAAAATGATTTCTTGAGTAAGTGGTCTCTCTAAATCTTGTTGGGTTTTTTTTATGAATTATTATTAAGTGTACTTGTACTTATGTAATGTTGGTGTTTCAATATCTTCATATTGTTCTTGGAAAAATACCTTCATTTAAACCCTTATAAGATTACTAAGTACTAGGTGGATTTTCTAGGGTTTGTAGTGGACAACCCTAGACCCTAGAGCTAATTACATCCTCTCAAGGGAAGTCTTAGTTGACCCTATATGCCCCAAAAAATTAGTAGGCACTAGTGTTCTCCCATCTAGTCAACCTAAAATTCAAAACACCATTTTTTTTCAATGTTTTAGGGTAAGTTTAGGTTATTGTTTACTTACATTTAATTTTCAGCTAACAAAAATCCTAGATGTCTAGGGTTTTCATGTGTATTTTTTACCTAAACATTTTAGGGTTTTCTTGCATATTCTTGACCTAAAATCCTAGTATTTTCTTGCATGTTTAACCTAAAATCATTTTATTGCATAAAATTTGACTTGATGATTTATATTGTTACACAATTAAGGCTATATATCTTCTTTTAGTTGTTTTTTATATGCCTTGTAATTTTCACATTTTAAAAATTAATCAAACCCTATATTTATTCATCATCTTAGCCCTGTTTTTACTTGATGATTACTTGTTCAAGGGATATAATTGTATTTGTTGTTATAACTTGCTTTACTTATTTATTTTATCACTTTTCATACAAGTTTTGCAACAATCCTTAGTATTTTCTTGATTTATAGTGTTTGGGGATCATCTTCCATCAAATATTGACTTGGAAATCATTCTAAAGATTCCCTAGAGTACCTCAAATAAAATTTGGAATTGAGTTGCATTAGCCACCTAGAACCCTAACTTGTTTGACATATTTCATTGGTGGTATTTTGGGTAGATACTTAGGCGGCGATAGAAATGATTGTGTATTAACTTATGAATCTTAATTCCTACCATGTAAAACTCCCTTGTGTTGGATACAATCCCTCTCTAAAAAGATGGAAGTTGTTTCCTAGGTGATAGTGGTGACTTCTTCTGATGTTCTACTAGTCTTGTCACCTTGTGAAGTCTTTGCACTAAGGTGATAGATTGTGTGGTAACAATACCTAATTTATCCCATAAAGGGCCTTCTTCAATATGCACACATGGGTATCTCTCTTGCACACCTTAAAACATCTCATATAATTAATGTGTATTTTCTCTTTAATCAAACAATTGAGATAAGAATTCTTTACATCCATCTAGTATAAAGAAAAAACAAAACCTAATGCAATATACATAATTAATTTGATAGAAGTATACCTTGCAATTGGATCAAAAATATCCTCATAGTAAACTCCCTCTTTATGAGAGAAGCCTTTGGTTATGAATTTGGATCTTTCCTTGTAAGACACCCAACCCCTTAAAGGGATTTTTAAGGGATGGGGAATCGAAATTTCTCTTTCTCTCAAACGTCTCTAAATCTCTTCTTAATGAAACCATCGTCTTCTACTCATTGGGAGGTTTCCAAAGGCTATCATCATGATCAAAACCAACCCCTGGATCAAAATTTATGGTCCCTTAAAGTTTCGAGGTTCGTATCATATCCACCTCAAGCCACTTCAAGTCCACATGGCTCTTTGACAATTGTCTTCCTATGTGGCGTAGATGTGGCATCCACCGCATTCGTCATCATGTAACACATAAGTTTATGGGAAATTCGTCCTTCGGCGCTAAACACCCCTTTTTCCCTCTATGCTCCTATCCTCTGGAGTCCCGAAATTCCAAACTCCCGAAGGATCCTGAAACCTTTCCATGTGGCTCCGGCCTTCCGGCCTTTCGAATTATCTCTGATAATATACCCAAAACCTTCAGAGTTTCGAAGTCTCGGACTCCTGAAGGGTCCACCCTTACACATGGTGGCATATTAAATGCAGAGGTAAAGGAAGGTGTCTCTCAGGTACTCCACCCGCTAGTAAGCCAACATATATGTGCTAGGGCAGTGACACGAGGTAACACGTGGCTCTATTAGTGGGTGAAAAATGTCACGTTCTAATGGGTTCATAGGGCTTGTGAAAATTATGATTCAAGGTGACATGTGGCATGTCGAACATGGGGTCACGTCACCTTGGGTGACATCAGCGTGACACATCACTTTGGATTGAAAACCTTCCAAATCCCTTTAGATCTTCACGATCGAGACATGTCCACGTGGATCTATAGATCTACGGCCTCCATTGCTTCGCAACTTTGACATTCGGGGGATCCGTGGTGTGGATTCCTTGTCCCTCCCAAAGTGGTCAACGTTGGTCTAACCACAGTCTAGATCGAATGGTCACGAGAGGTCCCGAAGCTTCTTTGGATCAACGGTCCTCGTCACTTCACGACTTCATCATTCAGGAGTTTGGCCATGTAGATTTCGTTTTATCTTGAAGTGGTCAACGATGGAGTGACCACATTGTAGGTCCAATTGACGACATTTGATAGGGGATATGGGAGACACGTGGCCCAATCAACTACAAACACTTGTCAGGGTCGATTTGATCCCTAAGATCTATGAAAGTGACAAATTGGGGTGACATGTGGCACCCCTACTATGGGTCTACGTCACCGTTAGTGACATCGACAACCCATGTCACTATGGCCTTCGACACTTCGGCGACATCCTCATTCATCAGCATGTCGAATCTCTCGGAGTAGTTCTTCATCGAAGTGTTTTACACTATCTTATCGCTAGTCGATCGGACGACAAAGATGGGTCCCAAAGGATCCTTAGATCCAAGGCTCACAATGATTCGCTACTCCGACATTCGAGGGTTTTGATGGTTGTAAGGTCATAGCATCCTGGAGATCCGAACTCCAGGAGTTTCAAAGCCAAAAGAGCTTAGCTCCTTTCAGACTTAGCAAAGGGTTCCAAGGTCTCGGTCATATGGATTTTCCTAGAAAGCCTTAAGGCTGCACACTCTACCCTTTTCCATTATTTGGTTAGGGTTGTGGGCATGAGCCCTTGGTCACACAGACAGATGGTTTGAAAGAGGCACCTTCTATTCATTAGACTTACGTTCTAAGGTATAGAAATGTATTTCTCAACCAGTACAAGAACCATAAACTTACTCTTAGACTCGTTTATATTTCTACGTCTCATAACTCTCCAACTACTAAGTTGAAGCAAGTAGAAACCATTTAAAAGAATGGGTTCATAGAAAAACCATAAGAATTCCTACTTTAATCATACCATACAATTTTTTTCATAGACACATACATTCAACCATTAATTCAATTTCAATATACAGAGTAAAACAATACTTATCAATAAACCAGGATTTGTGAAACCATTGCAGAGAGGGGTGCCTGTTTGCACCCAATCGTAGGCACAACCACTCCTGAATGGATTTACCATTGGCCACCCCCTATCTAGTCCATGATGCTCTGAGAGAGACTCCTTATTCTCGTTCAACGACAATTAGGGACGAAGTTTACACTCGTTCTCCCACAAGAACTTGGCAATTGGTTTTGTTTTCACCAAGCAAGGGGGTCTGCAATCTTCTCTGCAACCTCGTTTATCAGCTTGGACCAAAAACGTTACTAGCTACTTCTTGCACCCAGAGCAAGCTTATGGTTCAATTATCCCCAGAACCAGAGAGTTTCATGTGCTCTCCTCTTTTCTTCGCAATCCCCTCTGCCCACCAGTTCCCTTCTTTTATTTCCTTCCTCGGGAAGATTGCATGGGCGTGAATCCCTAGCTCAGGGTTAGGTCAGGAAGTATCTCGGATGGGTACATTGCCCATCTCCTCATTAACTCTTGTGGAGGACTTCCCCAACCACCAGCCTGACTGGTAATTTATTTTTGGGTCTGAATAATTTAAACCCAGTAAGGTACTAGTTTGGTGGGGGTTATCTCAACCATTTCTAGTCCCCCTCACCACACCTCTCATAACTTCATGGTATATCTTGGTAAACCCCCCTGCCTCATCAGTATGGATTGGTTGGATGAGCACCATGCTATCCTGGATTGTTACAATAAGGCACTCACTTGTTTGGATGAGGAAGGAAATTTGAGATCAATTCAAGGAATTCCAAGAGTTGTGACTATTAAAGAGGTTTCAGCCTTGAAATTGAAGAAAACTTATAGGAAATGATGTCAAGTATTCATAGCGCACATGAAAGAGGCACCTAAGGATAAAGTGCCAAGTGCATAAGATTGCGCAGTACTAATGGAGTTTGATGATGTATTTAAAGATATACTAGGATTTCCACCGAAAAGTGATATTGACTTCTCTATAAATATGATGTCGGGACTCGGGAGCAACACTTGTATCCAAGATTCCCTATAGGATGAGTACACCAGAGTTGAAGGAGTTGCATATGCAACTTGAAGATCTTCTGAAGAAGGTGTATATATGCCAAATTGTGTCACCTTAGGGTGTGCCAGTTTTGTTCGTAAGGAAGAAGGATGGTACGTTGAGACTTTGTATCGAATTCAGGAAGTTGAACATGGTAACTGTGAAGAACAAGTATCATTTGCCAAGAATTGATGCCATGTTTGATCAGCTAAGGGGAACAAGGGTATTTTCCAAAATAAATCTCATATCTGGATATCACCAAGTGAGAATAAGAAAATAAGATATTATAAAGACTTCCTTCAGAACAAGGTATGGTCATTACGTGTTTACAATGGTGTCATTTGGGTTGTCAAATGCACCAGTTGCATTGATGTGTTTGATGAATGGAGTTTTTAGAGATTACTTGGATAAGTTTGTTGTCGTATTTTTGGATGACATTCTTATTTACTCAAATTATGAGGAAGAGCATGAGAAACACTTGAGGATGGTGTTGTAGGTATTGAGGGAGCATCAACTTTATGCAAAGTTGATCAAGTGTTCATTTTATCAGAGGCATATTCATTACTTGGGTCACATCATTTCATAAGAAGGAATGGTTGTAGACCCAACGAAGATAAAATCCATCGAGGAATGACCAACACCAAGAAATGTCATAGAGGTAAGGTACTTTATGGGACTAGTAGGGTAGTACATAAGCTTTATTGAAGTATTATCAAATATTTCACATCCAATTACATCCCTATAGAAGAAAGGTGTTCAATTTGAATGGANGGAATGACCAACACCAAGAAATGTCATAGAGGTAAGGTACTTTATGGGACTAGTAGGGTAGTACATAAGCTTTATTGAAGTATTATCAAATATTTCACATCCAATTACATCCCTATAGAAGAAAGGTGTTCAATTTGAATGGACTTTGGATTGTGCAGGGAGTTTTCATCACTTGAAGAATTTGTTGACAAGTGCACCAATTTTGAGAATTGTTGATCCAGATGTAGACTTTGTTGTGTGCATGGATGCATGCAAGAAAGGACTTGGTGGAGTCCCGAGTCAGAATGGACATGTTGTATGCTATGATTCAATAAAGTTGAAAGAGAATGAAAGGATCTATCCTACTCATGATTTTGAATTGGTAGTTATAGTGCATGCCTTGAAGATGCGGTGGAATTATCTCATTGGTAAAATATTTGAGCTAAGAATTGACCATTGTGGTCTGAAGTATTTATTTGGACAACCAAGTTTAAATGCCATAAAAAGTAGGTGGTTAGAGTTCCTCATTGACAATGACTTCTACTTAAATCATATCAAAGGAAAATATAACAAGGTGGTTGACACACTCAGCAGGAGAATGCATGAGATGCACGCTACAACAATTAGCATGTACTAGATAGATTTGTACGAAAGAATTTTGGAAGTTTCCAAATCAGATCTGCACTATGTAGACATAAAGAAGAACTTACAACAAGGTATGTTGTAGTAGAATTTGGAAGGTTATGAGTTGAGAGAGGACAATATCCTCATGTATATACACATAAACTATGTGCCAAATGATTAGGAGCTGAAAATATTGATATTGTGAGAGATGCATAAGGTTCCTTATGTAGGACATCTAGGTTACTATAAGAAAATTGTCACAATCAAGAAGAAACATTATTGTCCATGTATGAAAAAGGAAGTTGTTGATTTTATTGCTAGATGTCTTGAACGTCAGAAGGTGAAGGATGAACACATACATCCAGCTATTTTTCTATGGACTTTTCCCATTCCAGAGTGGAAGTGGGAAGTTATAACGATGGATTTTGTAATTAAGTTTCCTAGAAATTATAAGCAACTTGCTTATATTATGGTGGTGGTGGAAAATCTTACTAAATCTTCCCATTTTTTCCCCGTGAAGTCAACTCACAAGGTAGCCGACATTGCTGACATATACATGTGAGAAATTGCTAAGTTTCATGGTATACCTAAGACAATTGTGTCTGATAGAGATTCCAAGTTCACTTCAAAATTTTGGAAAGGGATATTCAAAGGATTTGGAACAAGTTTGAACTTTAACACAACATATCACCCTGAGACATATGGATAAACATAGGGGGTAAATTGGGTGATTGAAGGTATACTAAGGATTTATGTGATGGATAAGCCATCAAAATGGGAAGACTAACTTCATTTGGTAGAGTTTGCTTACAACAATGGATAACAAGAATCGTTAAAGATGATCTCATTTGAAGCACTTTATGGTAGAAAGTGCAACACGTCGGTGAGTTGGGACAACCCAACATACTATGCAATAGTTGGGCCAAATCTTCTTCGAGAAATTCGATAAGGCATAATTTAAAATCTTCCCAAGACAGGAAGAAAAGTGGCTCAGATAAAGGCATAAACTATAAAGAGTTTAAAGTGGGGGATCACATATTCTTGAAAGTAAAATTTAGTTGTATTTCCTTGATGTTGGGGAAGTGTTCTAAGTTAGCAACATGCTATTGTGGGCCATTTGAAATCCTAGAGAGGGTTGGTCTTGTCGCATATATGCTTTCATTGCCTACATCCTTATGTATTCATAATTTTTTACATGTGTCATTTCTTAAGAATTACACACCTGATGCTAATCATATTATTGATTGGAATGTGATTCAATTGGAGCCATAAATAAGATTTCAAGTTTGACTAGTTTTCATATTGCATAAGAAAATCAAGCAACTCCATAATTTATTCATGGAGCCGGTAAAGGTCCAATGGACTCGGTACAATCCTGAGGATGAAACTTGGGAGTGCAAGGATGTTATGTGAGTAGAGTATCCTCATCTGTTTGAAACTTTTTGTAACTTTGTATGTACATCTGTATATGATGGACTGAGGACAATGCATAAATAAGAAGGAGGGATTGTAATGTCCATGATCCAGACCCTTTGTAACTGTATATATAGGCTGGTGAGACGTTGGTACTAATTGTTGATGTAATGTATAAATAGGCTGGTCAGTCGTTAACACCTAGTTTTGGTGTTGTGTGCACCTGGGTAAGTGCGCGATAATGACCTAGAAGTGCACATAGTTGATATATATATATATATATATATATATATATATATATGTATGTATTGAGGTCAGTGAACCTGTGTGAGTATGAGGCTGGTGAGTTGGGACACAGATAGGCCAGTGCACCTATCCATGTAATTATACTTAGTTATTAATATAATATTACATCATTGCACGTAGAATGACTTAGACAAAAATAAACGAGGGGATGAACTCCACCCAAAAAGGGAAAAGGGGGAAATATTTTAATAATATTTATTAAAAGTGTATTGTAGATAATTATTTTATTCTAAGTTTCTAAGGGGAGGGAACGGGTCACCAAGTGGCTTAAAGCTAATTCTAAAGGTGACATGTGTCAATTTGAAGGCATGCAATATATATTGTTGGACTTAGTGTATTTTGGGCATTATTATGATGATGATTAGGATTATTTAGAAAATGATTTAGAAATAATTCATGTTTCAGGCTTTCATGAGCAAAAGGGGGTTGGACTGTATGGAAAATATGATTCTTACCTTATATGCATAGAGAAACTTGGAAGGAGTTGCGAGGTTGTAACCAGAGTTTATTGTCAAAGAGGCAGGTTGTCAATCCCATGAACAATCTCTCTGGGTGAGATATTGGTTTTTGAGAAGTGGGTTTTCAGACCTGGGAGCATAGCTTCTAGGTGAGAGTATTGTTGAAAATTGTTCTCTAGTGCACTGGGCATTAGTCGTAGGGCTGAGAGACTTCCTGTTTGGCCTGTTGTTGGTAACCCTATATGGTAAGTGGGGCAGTAGAAGGACTGTTGAAATGAGAAGGGGCACACTTCTTTAGGTGTGATAGGTGTGTGGGGAACAAGGGGTTGTGGGATAGTTGTAACAATGAACACCTAGGAGTAATAAATTCTTATGAGATTCAGACCTTAGCATGTCAATAAAATTCCTTTTTACCTAGTGGAGTTTGATCCTCAGCTTGTGGGTGACTTGTTGCTGAAGGATTATGAGAAACATATTCTATGGCTAAGAGGAACATATGAGTCAAGCTCGTAGTTGGTGACTTTTCTGAAAGATAAGTGTCCTTAAGTACTAATCTTGTTTAGTGTGTGCTTATTTATAACTGTTTGACATGGGTTAATTCTTGTATGTTATCACATATAAGTAGTTGTTTTTATTTTGTTTAATAATTCTTGCTCATGTAAGGTGGTATTGTCATTCAATATTGTAGTCGTGCATAAGTATGACATATATTGTTAGTTTTCCTATTGCATATCTTTTTATATTGGTCATGAGTCTCCAAGGCATGAATTGAATGGATGGGTGCACATAAAAGTAGCCTATGTGCATCAAGAGGCTGGAATTTGTGTGTGCATACAAGGAATTGGATTCCACACACAAAGAAATCAAAATTGGCACATGACACCAGGGTGGTTTTGTGCATGGTTGTACCGTGTGATCAATATGCTAGTGCACATCGTTATTTATGTTTATTTCCATTGTTATAAGTTGTGTGGTGCGACTCAAGCTTGGGATGAGTGCGTTACTTCTAGTTAAACAACATTGACTTGTGTTAGAGTAAAATCTGCACAATGTATTTTGTAATAATATTGTTCAGTAATAAGATGGATGATGTTACATTCTGGTATCAACGTTGAAGTTGGGAGGATTTGTGTGATGTGGCCTATCTTGGGAGTCAGGGGATGTTACATTATGGTATCAGAGATGAAGGTGGGAGGATTTGTGTGACATGGACCAACTATGGGGTCCGGGGACATTACACTTGGTGTGCAAAAGATCCTAATGGAATCCATATCCAACTTTGATGCCAAACACCCCCTAAAGAGGGTTTGTGTTGTGGTTGTAGTTGTGTTCATGGTGATTGAACCCAAGAAGTAGTGTTTAGGGCCTAAGACCTAAGTATTTTCCTCCCCTAACCATATTTCTTAAGCTCTATACGATTTATTGATGGATTAAGCTTCTTATCCCCCCCTTACAATGTTTAAACCATGAAGTCCATTTCTAGTGCAAAAAACCTACTCATGGCACTCGTATCCCACTCAGATGCAAAAGAAAAAGGACCACGAGTGCAAGAATAATTCGTGGTGTGGGCCCAAGACACATTCTCATTTAGGGCACATGATGTTGTTTAATCATGGCGCGTGTATCCCTCTAGTAGGCCAGAGATACCATACAAGGTTCTTGTGTGGTCGTTTGAGGACATGTTCAACACTTTAGTTGTAGAATATTTGTGGGTAGTAAGTGTTGTTCATGGCTATTGATCCCAACAAGTGTCATTTAGGGAACACACCATGTTATTCTACTCATGTGACCTTAGTTAGACCTCTAGACACACTCCTTGTGTATAAGTAGTCTTAGTCACAATAACATGTGCATGCTATAGGAATGCATAGATGCTCGATAGTGCATGCATGTTCCTTTCATTCATTTTTTTTTGGTGGGTTTGACAACTTTAATGTACATTTTTGTTGAATTGCTTGGTTCATATTTAGGTTTTGAATGACAAACATGAAGGTTTGGCCTACAAATGCATCAAAACCTCCATTTTTTGAATGACTATGGATATCTCTATTTTTCACATTATTTTCACATTATTTTTGTATGGGATATACAAATCCAACGTGAACAAAACTATACACACATATACAATTTTGTTTTTTTAAATATTGTTTACTATTTTTAATAGTTTTTTGTCTTTGAAAATAAATAAAATTTGTTTGATTAAGTTAAGATCCTCATACCTTACACTAATGCATGGCCTTGTAATTTCAAGGATATAGTGATTTTCACAAATTTGTAAAAAAAAAATTGTGTATTCAACTTCAATTTCCTACTTTTCATATTCTTACACCATATTCAACTTTATTGTGAATGTACCTCAAATCATCCCTCCAAATTAATAAATTGTTGTTTTTTCATGTTTACATTTCTACTAACTAGTGAGACCATCATTAACTTGCACTCATCCTTTATTTTTTATTTTTAAATAAATTTACATACCTTTACACATAAACTTTAAAAAGTGCTAAATTTTTCAGTGTTAGACTAAACAAGCTGAACTTTTCTTTAGAGTAGTGAAACTGATCATTTATAGTTTAAATTATTGACCATAAAGTGGTGAAAAGCTATACCTTATTTAACCTTAAACCCTAATCTGATGGCTATGCATTGAAGATGTTGGCATATTCTTAGTCGTCCTCCAAAATCAATGGGTCAGATTTATTATTCATAACTTTCTTGCATTTATCAAGGCATCCATTAACATGTTTACTTTTTAACATTTACCTAATCATATTAAAAAATTACTGTAAGGATATGTAAATGTCACGTTTAAATGATTAAGTAGGATTAAACCGTGCAACCAAACGTTTCATATTACCACAGACAGAATACAGATTACCACATACGTTTTATATTGGGGACACGGGTTTTCAGCCGATACCTTTTGGCGTTTTCAGCGGCGAGTTAGCGGCTATGCTAGTTCTTAAAAATAAATAATAAATATGATAGAGCAGCTTTAAATATCCGTTTTTTTTGCTTCATCATGAAGTGCAATAAGAGTAATTTCCTAACTTTCGTGAAGTGCAATAGGAGTAACTTCCTAATTTAATACAATAATACTCATTGCTCATTTAAACCGTGAATTTAATACAATAATACTCATTGCTCATTTAAACCGTGAATTTAATACAATAATACTCATTGCTCGTTTAAACCGTGCTATTTTTTATTTTTATAAGATTAAACG
>ML854589.1:21053-34101 GCA_009831015.1 Picea engelmannii | reverse complement strand
TCACCATAAGGCAGGGAGATACCCGTGAAGGGTCGAAGGCCGAGGTCCGGTTGTTCTGTGCATCCCCCCTTGAGGCACCCACCTCTTGGACGGGATCCAGCCCGTGACCCATTTCTTAGGCCGAAAATATAAATGCCGCACTTGGACCGAGGTACCTAGTAACCAACTGTAGGACATCTACCCAGGTGACGATTGTGGGCTGCAAGCGCACCTTGATTGGATTTTGTGTGGCTATTGGGAAGTATCGCCAGCTCTTTCGGGATATTGCCCCCTCTACCCCTCATTATAACCAGTTATTTCATCCTTCACTAGTGTCTCTTTCGGTGACTTCAGACCCCACTGTTGAGAGCTATTGGAAGGTCCAGTGCTATTTGAGAGGAAGGACGTTACGTCTTCTAGGACACGAGCATTTTCTTTCTTTTGATTCCCCTACGCGGACAAAACCCTCTTACCCACATATATGTTTCTTTTTCATTTATGTATGATGCAAATCTGATTACAGTTTGACTTTGATATATATATTTGTGTAAAACAGTCATAGCAAAAGACTCTTGGTTCTATATTTCTCTCACCACTTGTTGCACACATTTCACACAATTAGTCTGACATCATAGGGGAACCACAGAACCCTCATCGTTCACGACGCTTGCTCAACCTTCCTCCTATTTTAGGGGGAGTATCAGGTCGTACTCGTTCATCGGTACCTCCTTCACACACTCCTGTGAGTGCTACCATCTTAGGATCAACTTTGCTTGGTTCTACCTTGCTTGGGTCCACTTCCCAACGTCATACATTCACTCGCTCTCCTTTACACGGAAGCGGGGGACCCACTTCCTCTCAAGGAGGAAGTACCAACCCACCTAGTCCCCGTCAAGGGTCAGGTTCACAGTAAAATATGGTTGGAACTAATATTCCCACCCCACTACAGATGCCATACTTGGCCTCTCTCAACATATCAGATCTCACCAAGATCACTAATGATCCTATATTGCATGATGCCGCATGGCCTGCAATGCCAACAAAACTTCCTTCAGACATCCCAAAATTTGAAGGAAAGGCGGGGGACGACCGCGCCAATCATGTCATGACCTTTCATCTATGGTGTTCTTCCAATAGCATTATGGATGATTCCATCCGATTACGACTTTTTCAACGCACACTTACCGGCCCATCAGCCAAATGGTATGTCGAAGAAAAATCCGGGTCCCATACGACCTTTGAGTCATTAGCCAAAGCCTTCTTGACATTTTTCCAACTACCCATCCGCCATGACAATGGTATAGAACTACTATCCAATTTCAAATAGACCTTAGCCACCCACATCGTTGACCACATTCATGAGTGGTGTAGGCGACGTAGTTTGTGTAATGTAGAAACCACCAAACAACAATGTCTTGACTGGTTTCTTAGATCACTTGTCGCTCTCCTTGGTAAGGATGTCGCTTCCACCTTCCCTCAGTCTGAAGAGGAATCCATTAGCAAGGCTCAACAATATGACCTCATTTACGCACAGTCGGGATACTTTTACACAGTACTTCCTGATCTTCCAAAACCGACGCCATTTGGCCAAGACAAACCTGGGATGTCTCACTCAGCAGATGGACTAATAGGTGCCACCACACACCACGGTCCACAACCTCAACCACCGCTGATGTATGGAACACCTCAATACCCGCCAGCATATGGGGGCACTTCTTATTACCCCCCACCCACTTATCAACATCCATATCCTGTTGCTATACCTCCACCCACCAGTGGACCACCACCGACACCCCCCATACATCAACCTCCTCCAAACACCAGTGGTACTCCCTCCACATCAGCTTATAGTACTAGTGAAAGCACTACACCTTCCTACATACCTTATGGAGCGGCACCACCACAGAATCCCTACTTTCCCTTTCCGGGTCCTCCACAACCCATGGCTCCCCCACATCCTCATGCAGGGGTAAACTTTGTTCAACCCTCTGCTGCTCAACAATACCAAAATTTTGAACAGTTGAACACAGGCAACCCAACTCACCCTTCGAATAATGCCAAGAAGAAAGGAAGGAACAGGAATAACAACAATCCTGGTCAAGGTGGGAATCAACCACCACAGCATCAACCCACTGGGGGCAACCAGAACCAAAGGAACCAAAACCCCCAAGGGGGCAATAACAACAAACGCCAAGGACGGAATACTATTAAAACCATCCACCCTTGTGCCCTTTGTGGTGTGTACGGTCATTACACTCACCATTGCCCCCAGATTGCTGATTTCAAAAGGTTGAAAGACTCTGGGAGCCTTCCCCCCTCCCCAGCGCAACCTGCCCCTCAGCAGGCACAACAACAATATGCGCAACAACCCCCTCCAGCAGTACTGCAAAATCCTATCCCACATCAAGGTTTCATAAACACCCAACAGGACACGCAACGTCCCCCACCTCAGGTGGGACAATACCACAACCCTAGCAATCCAGCAGAGTGAACAATTCTCCTCACCAGTGAGGAATAAATTCTCTTGCAAACACGCAATCGTCAGTATCCTACAACAGTTGAGCCTACCCCTATCTCTCCAGAGACAAACACTACACCGACGGGACCCCCGTTGATGATCCCTCACCCGTCTTCCGAACCACCATTACTCATCCCTCGCATCCCCTTGCGCAGGAATGTTCACAACCCACAGGCTAGGGAAGCTCACAATTATAGCTTGGTAGACGACTTAGCGCAATCCCCGGCTGCTATGTCAGTCTTGGAAGTCCTCCAGACTTGTCCTACACAGCGGAAATCACTACTTTCCTCCTTGGGAGCAGTCGGCCCCACCGATACTCAACTCATCACCTTTGACCTTGATAGCTGCGAACCGCGTCTTCCCGCCGCCATTGCTATACAAATGGCAGTAAAAATACGGAACATCACCGTCCATCGGTGTATCATCGATGAAGGGGCATCTACATGCATCATGTCCAAAATAGTATGGCAGAAACTTGGTTCTCCGGAACTCATACCTTCCGCCATCACCTTACGCGCTTATGATGGACGACCATCATCTCCTGAAGGGCTCTTCCAAAATGTCCTCGTAGAACTCGGGGGAAAAACTATTCTCATTGACATCGAAGTTATCGACGCTCAGCTCGATTACAATATCTTGCTCGGTCGTAGCTACATGTATGCTATGAAGGCAGTGGCATCATCAGTTTTTAGGACAATCATGTTCCCACACAATGGGAAGATTGTAACCATTGACCAAGTCACACATTATGAGCCAAACCCATCTGCCAGTCTTGATAACATTCTTCCCCTCATCCACACCAACCAAGACATATATCCACTCATCGAGATGGATCCTGGTATTTTCAAGGATCCACCCTTGTTAGGGACGTACCATGGAGCACCACCACTTCTTCCCCCTAATCAAGTATGCGTTATCTCTTCTAAAGCAACCCACACAGAGGATACTCGTCCTATTCAGGAGGCTTCAGTCATTCCTGACGTCTCAATAGTCGCAGCCTCACTCCTACAGGAGCCTCCTGTGAACTCGTCGACCCCCACAGTCCATGAATCCACACCCCCTCAAGGGTCTAGTCCCATTTGGGAGACAGTTCCCCGACCCCTCACTCAAATTCCCTTCTTTTACCCTCCACCCAATATAGAAGCTTTCCAGGTAACCGCAACACTAACACTACCCAATATGGTGTTAGCAATCCCAGTGTGGTATTTACATTCACCTGAGATGGTCCCTCGTGCACAGGAAGGCCTCCCCATGACGATTCCTGTCCTCACTCCCACTACCCCCACTACCCCCATACTCCCTACCCCCCCTGCTACCGCTGGGGGCAGGAGAAAGAAGAAGGAGCCGCCAGCTCCACTTCCTTCGTGCATCTCACCACCTTGCACGTTGTGTGACAATGAGGGTAACCAAACCAACAACTTCCCATCATTACCGGAATTATGGAATTTGATTCCCCCCAATCCAACCCCCACACCACCCATTACTACCGCTTCCACTCAACCTTCCAGTAGTAAAGGGTTGAGGACCAAATTCGCGTGTGCCATCTATTCTGAGTATGGCCATTACACCCATCATTGTCCAACACTACCTCGTTTCCGACAGGCATTAGCTATCATAAGCCAATACTTTCAGAACAATCCACGCCCTGCCACGTCCTCCACAACAAAAATCACTGACATTCGCTATGTCACCACTTAAGTCAATGAACACATGAGATGCCCTTGCTCTCTTTGCAATTCATTGGCTCATTTCACCTACGAATGTCCTATGATCATAGAATATAGGCAACGTCAGTTGGCCCCACTGCACCGACCCACCGCGACAGTAATTGACCTGACTTCGCCACTGGCTGCTCTACACGTCATTTCTCCCGAGCCTGAGGCACTACCTACGCCTCCATGGTTCTTAGATGACGTATCTGAGTATTTACCCCGTAACCCACCCAACTCTCCTGCTCATTCCTCTACGGAGACTCTCCATCCCACCACCACGGGTACCCCTCAGTACCTCAATATATGGTTTATGTCGAGTGAACCCTCCCCCTCTCCTAGCATTACACCTTCTGTTTCTTCAGCAGGGGGAAATCATACTACCACTGATATCACTCCTCACGATCCATTATATTCCCGTCGTTTCTAATGCGACGAAGACATATTGGAAGAACTACAACGCCCAGACTCTCCCTGGGACGCACTACATCATCGTGCTCTCTTCCTTCCGCAGAAGCCCTCATGCCTCCTAGCCACAATCCCATTTACGCGGTCGAAACCAAAGATTTTCTCCCCTCTGGGCCTATTGATTGGTTCAACAATCCTATTCCTACACCCGACGCTTTTGAAGAAGGTAATCTAGCTAACCTTTCCCCCACCATCAAAATCGACATTTCCATTAAACCGGGCATCATCGAAGAAATCATCATTGGAGCTGCTTGCACTCCTCAGGAAATTGCTGCATATAAAGCCCTCTTCCAGGAATACCGGGATATTTTCGCCTGGTCATACACGGAGATGCCCGACATCGACCCATCCATTGTCGAACATCGCATTGACACCTGGCCTGACATCACACCAGTTCGCCAGAAACAACGACCGCTACACCCATCCAAGGCCGCGGCTATCAAAGCCAAAATTGACAAATTGCGTATGGCTAGATTCATTTATCCCATTGCTTATACTTCATGGGTTTCCAACCCTGTACCCGTCGACAAAAAATAGGGCACCATTCGCGTCTGCACCGACTTTTGCGATCTTAACAACGCATGTCCAAAGGACAATTTCCCAACGCCTTTCATCGATCAGATTGTCGATGATTGCGCCGGTCACGAGGCTCTCTCCTTTATGGACGGATTCTTTGGCTATAACCAAATTCAAATCCACCGAGCCGATCAATACAAAACCGCATTCATTACCCCGTGGGGTACGTTTTCATATCGTGTCATGCCCTTCGGCCTCAAAAATGCTGGCGCAACCTTCTAGCAGGCGATGACCTACATATTTCATGATTTGGCTGCAATCATTCTCGCCTACTTGGACGACCTCACCGCTCGATCCAAGAAACGCACTCAGCACATTGATGATTTACGAATCATCTTTCAATGGTTTCGTCAGTACAACATTCGCTTGAACCCTCTCAAGTGTGTTTTCTGTGTCACCGTTGGGCGCCTCCTCAGTTTTATCGTTTCCCAAAGCGGTATTACCATGGACCCCCTTAAAGTCAAAACCATCACCGAAATTCCACCTCCTCGGAATTTGCGACAATTGCAAAGTCTACAAGGAAAAGCTAACTTTCTGCGACGCTTTGTTCCTGATTACGCTATACGTGCACATGGTTTCCTTCGCTTGCTACGTCACGACATCCCTTTTCATTGGGACGACTATGCCCAACAGTCGTTTGACTATCTTAAAGCGGTGCTTTCCAATGCACCTTTGATTAGTGCACCTGACTACAACCGCGACTACATCCTCTACGTATCAACATCAGTTGTATCAGTAGCCGGCGTCCTCGTCTAGCTCGGAGATGACAATCGTGAACACGTCATTTACTACGTTAGTAAGAACCTCTCAGGACCACCCCTGAAGTACAAACATGAAGAGAAACTTTCTCTTGCAGTTGTCCTTGCAGTTCAAAAATTGCGCCATTACATTCTGCTTCGCACCACCAAGGTCGTCGCAGATTCCAACCCTATGCAATATTTGCTCAGCCGTCTCCAAGTTAACGACAAATTCGCTCGATGGATCGTTATCCTTCAGGAGTACGACCTCGAGTTCTCAACACCTAAGAGTAAGAAGGCCCTTGTTCTCGCCGAACTTGTCATGGCCCTCCCCTCTGACACACCTAGCGAACCCGTCAACACTAATTTTCCTGACGAACATCTCTTTTACATCGCTTCAGATGATCCTTGGTATGGCGACCTCCTCGTCTACCTACGAACTCAAAAGTTTGGTAACCACTTATCACGAGATGATCGTCGGCGCATTCGTCATCAGTCCCCCCACTATCTCCTCATCGACGACATCCTATATCGGCGGGGCGTCGACACCATTCTTCGTCGCTGCCTGACTATTGACGAGGCCGACAGAGTCTTAAACGACTGCCACAATGGCACCTGTGGGGGCCATCTTTCCGGTATTTCCACCGCGCAAAATATTATTCGGGCCGGTTACTTTTGGCCTACCTTGTTCCACGATTGCATTCATGCTGTGAAACGATGTGAGCAATGTCAGCTCTATGCCAACAAAGCCCGCGCTCCCCCCGCTCTTCTTCACCCTGTCATTACTGCGGGCCCCTTTTGCAAATGGGGCATCGATTTTATAAATTTTAATCCCCCCTCCAGCAATGGTCACAAATACATTTTTTTCGTTGTTGATTACTTCACCAAATGGGCCGAAGCTATGCCCACTTTCAACAACACCGCTGACACTGTAGCGCGTTTTTTCTTTAACCACGTCATATCACATTTTGGCGTACCACTCCAACTTGTTTCCGACCATGGGAAACACTTCAAGAATGAGATCTTCGTTGAAATCTCATCTCGGTTAGGCTTCTCTCACGAGTTTGCCTCACCATATTACCCTCAGTCAAACGGACAGGTCGAGGCAGTGAACAAAGTCCTCAAGACCATGTTACAACGCACGGTTAATAAACATAAAACCAATTGGCATCATATGTTATTTTCTGCGCTATGGGCTTATCAAATGGCATTAAAGACCACTACGGGCTTCACGCCATTTCATTTAGTCCATGGGGTCGGGGAAACTCTTCCCATTGAGTGTGAAATTCCCACCCTTCGCACCGCAATTGAGCTTTTACCTGACACTGCTCCAATGGAGCAGCGCTTGTTGAACTTGGAGTCTCTGGATGAAGATCATCGATCCTCATTATAGAACAACGAGGCAGCTAAAAAATGATCCAAAGCTACCTTTGATCGCCATGTCAACCTTCGATCATTTCGCGAAGGCAACCTTGTCCTGGCCTATGATATTGCTCATGATACCTTTGGCCATGGAAAATTCGAATCACTTTGGCATGGCCCTTACATCATTCAACATTGCCTCACCAAAGGCGCATACATCTTGGCCTCCCCTGAAGGCCTCTCACTCAAAGAACCCGTCAATGGGTTATACCTCAAGAAATTTTATGCTTAGAAGTAGTCATTCTACTTTAGGTTACTTTTTCTTGTTTAGTGTTTTTAATATTTTTTCCTCCTACCCTCTCGTCTAAACTATCATTTGTGCTATTGACAGATGACTCCTCCACCAACTTACCACATTGGTTACACCGATGGCGCCATCCGTTGGACACAAAATCTCGCTTCAGCTGCTTGGGCTCTCTACACCCCATCACATGAAATGCTACATTCAAGCGGCATATGTTTGGGACCAACAACCAACAACCAAGTCGAATACACTGTTGTCATTGGCCTCCTGACCGACGCCCATCATCTTCATATTCGTCACCTTAGCGTTTTCCTCGACTCCCATCTAGTCGTTCTCCAGCTCAACAATGTGTACCGTGTACGCGATACGTGCCTCTTTCGCAAATACCTGCAGGTTATATTATTATCTCGACATTTTGATTCCATTACATTTACACATATTCCCATAGAATTGAATCAAACAACAGATGAAATAGCTAACATGGTGTTAGATTGGCATATATCACATCAAGCTACACATACATAAATATCTCATACATCCTGTCACAACATATAGGAAAAATAGACATCATCATCATCAAAACAAAAACACATGTACACCACATTTGGATCTCAAAAATATGTATACTCATATATATATATCAGCCTCTCCGGCCATCCGAATGTTTACATACAAAAAATACGTCGGCCCGCAGGCCTGTGCCACATCTCGGTACCAAAAACGGCTCACCAGCCTATATAATAAAAAAAGATCTACAATATACATCAGGGTGCCTCTATCGCACCCCCAGCTGCTCCTCCCTTAGGAGGAGGTGGTGGCCCACCCCCACCAGCCCCAGGCGATGGTGGTGGAGCATCCACAGGACCCCCCTTCTCAGGCGGCAAGCATCCACTAGTCATCGCGGCGAGCACAGCTGCTCGTCGCACTATCCCCCGCCATGGTGGCAGTAGTCCAATACACTACTCTAGGAACCCCTCATCCTGGATGCAGATCCACATGCCCTCAGGAATGTCCTATAAAACCGTCTCTAAATGACGGCGTACATCATCAAAATCACCTCCGGCCGCCGCCGGAGGAGCGTGCGATGGCCCCGCACCAGGGTCATCAAAACGACACCTCTGCGCCGGTCTCCTGGGCTCTGTTGGTCCCCCAGCAGCCTCATCCCACTGACGCCTCCCTCCACGCGACGGTCTCTCCCGCTCTCGCTGAGCTGGCGCTCTATACAACTCCACCTCGCGCCTGCGAGGTGCCAAATCTGCACATGCACAAAGCAACAAACAACATATCGTATCAGCGTCTATACATCATACATATGAACTGATATTTCAAAAGCTAACATAAATCAAAAAAATACAAATACACAACATACCTCAATGGTCGAATACCTCCCCAGGAGGCAATACCATGTTCGGGTCCCCCCTGAAGTCCACCCCAGCATAAGGGAACTGAAGTATGACTTCCGGCATCTGCCGCCATATTTGCGCCACCTGCGCCATAAAATAATGCCCGCCTTCGCCACCACCATGGCGAACCAAAATCATGGACCACCGCCTCAAACGAGGCTCTCGTACCCCTGGTGCCTCTAATAACACCCTCGGGCGTAGCATCGACACCCTCTCCAAAAAATAGGCTACCAGGATCGAGCCGAAAGAAAACTCCCCGGTGCCTGTGGACCGACAACGGTCCAGCTGCGCGATCATCCGCGCGTGTAGTGTCAAACCCCAGGAGAGCCGCTCACGGCCCACCACAACCCTCTCCATCAATAGCAGCTCGCTACCACTGATCCGGTGGGTTGCCCATGACCCATACACCCGAACGATCATCGCCGCTATGCAACGATGCAACAGGGCATCTATACCACTGATACTCGCGACAGTCCCAGACATGTAGTGCTCGCCTGAGCAATATCGCTCGACGACCTCCCACAGAGATGTATCCCTCGGTAGCGCAGGCTCTGCTAGCAGCGGCGTTCCCCGGAAGGGGAGTCCAATCAGAAAGTATATATCCTCCACCGCAGTGAAGGGGATCTTCTCTCCTCTCACGAGGAAGCAGTTCAAATCTGGGCTCCACATCCGGAGCAGAAACTGGAGTAAATACTCCTGTGCCCGTATCAACGGGCACTCAAAAAGCTTTAGCAACCCACTGGTTGCTAACGCCGCTCGAACCGTCGGATCTGCATTGGCCACAGCATCTCGCAGCTGCGACCAGTCTCGCTCGCGCCATCGCACATCCATAATCACGGCTGGTCACCTGCACACAAAACAGAGTCTTATATCAGCTTATGCAACCATCCAATGCATCAGAAAGACTCCCTTTTTTACCCTTCAACCTTGCCTCAAAGGCGCGGTTTCACCACCCACAGGCGCGTACACATGTGCACCTGTTCACTATACAGGCGCGCACCACAATGATGCCAAATGTATAGTCTGGAAACACCACAACATCTGTAAATTCCCTTGACAAAAATTGGACACCTGCAAAACCTTTTGGCACCTGTATCTTCTCAGATATTGAAATTTTTTCACCAACTTCTCGACACTAAAAAAATTCAGGTCCGAACCACCTTAGAAACAACTTTATCACTGTGTCCTTGAGCCTATATCTTGCATTTTTCCTTTTGAACTCCTTTTGTTGATGGCGCCATCGATCTTGTTATTTGCCCACCTGTAGCTTCCCCCTGTCTGGGTTTGTTGACTACTTCTCCAATACCAAGCATGCACTTTACTCTTGTTGAGCGCTTGGCTTTAGTGACTTATGTGTTGACTGTGTTTGACATCTGGACTTGGAGTTTGACATAATTTAGTATGATATGTGATATGGCTTAGACTTAGGATTAGAAAACTTCTAGTACACATCATTGTTTTTTTGACAAAAAGATATATAGTTTTTGTAAATATATATATAAACTAGGCTTACGAATTCAAAATCTCATTTTTTTTATTATGCGGGTTATAGGAAGATGATAGGGTTTAGAGGAAAAAAATGATGAATAAAACTCATCAAGACTCAATGAGGATTTCATAATTTATGACCTAGGCAAATGATTGAAATCCATTGACAATTTTAGCACAAGTTTACTACGGATGCTTTAAAATTTTGATGAAAAATTTGAGTGCTAACAACACCATTCATTATTATAGCCAAAATGATTCAAACTAAATTTGCAGATCGAATTCTTCGAATTTTATCTTCTGTTTTATATTATGTCTTTATTGGTTCTTCTGTACACATGCATCACTGAAAATAATTGGATGTTTTGGTTCTCTGCATTGGCTAAGCTGTAAACTTACTCTAAAATTCATAGGCCTTGCCTACATTACATGACTAGGTGGCAACCATGCGTGAAGTCTTATTACTCATTTTGTCATGATGCAATATTTATGGGACATTATTATCTCTTTATGTTGTGGCCCAAGTGTGATGTTTGGATGGGCAGAGATAATTTATTACTTTGAGCTACCCAATTTCTATGAACGTGCTAAATTCTGATAACTCTATTATTGTTTGGTGATGAGGGTGTCTTATAGCTTCTCATTTTTTCTTCAGTACTTTTCTGATTGTACTCCTTACTCAGAATTATCATTCATGACTATAGAGATACTTAATTCCACCCATATTTACCATCATTTTATGGTATCTTGTTTGTTTGGATATACGCCAAATTCTATCTTGGAATTGAAGGTGATGTTGGGCCCTGCATTTGTCTTTATTGTGTAGAGAAATTCTGCAGCTGGATTCCTCACAAGTATTCAGAGGAGGACAGGGCAATTCAAATTTTGTCAATGATAGAGGAAAACTTGTTAATTCCCCCATTGGTCTTAATTAGATTCAGACCATGGGTGGAGTAAATTTAAGCAATGACAATCAAGGAATGAGCCTGTTGGGTATAAAGTTAGTAGGAAAGCCCAAATGGTTTCAGCTCCCTCTTTGTGGATGACATACTAATCTTTTGTGATGGCTCAAAGAGGGATGCAAAAATATTAATGGAGGGGCTCACACTCTTCAAATTAGCAATGAGTATGATCATAATTATAGGAAGAATTACTCCAGGAAGAAGTCAAAAATTAAACATCTTCAAACCCTCTAGTCTGTCACTAATTCCTTACTTGGAGTTGTTTGTTTGCTTCATAGGTCTTGATATTGATATTGTATTTTTTTTTTAAATGCCTACAAAACCATCGCTATTGCGACATCTTGGACTCTCTTCACGTCGCTCTTGCCACCTCTAGGATGTCTCTCTTGCCACATCCAAGAGTGTCACTCCCATAACAACCATGTCGGAGCTGATACCTCGTCTCGTCGGTCCTGCCACCTCCACAACGTCGCTCTTGCCACCTTTAAAATGTCTCTCTTGCCACCTTCAAAATGTCTCTCTTGCCACCTTAAGGATGTCTCTCTTGCCACCTTTGAAACGTCTCTCTTGCCACGTTTAGAACATCTCTCTTGCCACCTTTGAAACGTCTCTCTTGCCACCTTCAAAACGTCTCTCTTGCCACCTTCATGACGTCTCTCTTGCCACCTTTGAAACATCTCTCTTGCCATGTTTAAATATTCTATATTTCCACCTTCAGGACATCTCTCTTGCCACATCCAAGATGTCGGTCTTGCCATGACCTAGACGTCGGTCTTACGACGTCTATATGGGGGTTGAACAATAGAATTCATGATGACATGTGGCGTCATAGAAAGTTGCAATATAGAAGAACACTTTGTCGTCAGAAAAGCGATGTCCTATGAAACGACGTTTGAGGGGGTCTGATGTTTTTCATTCTTCCGACAATATAAAGTGGCAATTATGTCGAACGCACCGTCATAATTTGACCCAGATGCACTAGTTCTTTTCTCTAGAGATTGTAGGAGTTATTTCTTCTTCAACTCTAATATCAGGAACAATGGAACTATTACACCCATCACTAATAATTATTCCTTTCAAATTATACAAAGCTTCAAACCAAACTCCCTTCAACAACACCATTTCTTCTCGAACCATCCTGTAGGTTTCCTTTTCATATATTTTGTTTACCCTTGCATCGTCCATTTTTCTTACAAAAATCAAATTTATAGCCAAAATTGGGATGTGAAGAACAACATGCAATGTTCTAATCCTTCCATCTATGAGGCTCAACTTGACCTTTCCGCATCCTATGATTCTAGTTGTCTATTCATCACCTAGGAAAACAATACCTCCATCATACCTTTCATATTCGTAAAACCACTCGCTGTGGAGATTCATATGAAAGGATGCACCCGAGTCAACCAACCATGCCTCATGATTTGCATGTGTGCTTGAATAAGCCAAGTACACATCCCCTGCTTCTTCCTTGGAGGTATTTTCTTATGTAGAAGGAGCTTCTTCAGATCCCTTCTTTTTCTCAATTTTAGATCTACACTACTT
>ML854587.1:52532-68750 GCA_009831015.1 Picea engelmannii | reverse complement strand
TAAAAGTACCTCTTAAGTTACGTCCAACACCCCTATTCTAGAATAGCGTTCAAATTCTAGTTGAACCCATTGCCTCACTATCGAACCCCAACAGTGAAATTTGTTGATAAAGAACCTTGCTTGGCTTTTTATATACACATTTTTCTTGAGTTAGTCACATGGGAATAAAAGTCTAATAAGTGAAAAGAACACCAGTTAACTCTTCCTTGTCTATAAAATATAAGTAGATCTCTCAAAAAGTTTTTGAAAAACTAGAATGTATACAAAAGTGAACGTGAGTGAATGTCACACAGTAGTTACCTTGATTATAGCAACATATGGCTTCTCATTTTTCTCTTCCGGGGTTACCAACACAGGGTCCTCCTGCAAAATAATGGTGAAAGACATCAGTGAAACTTTTCAACCTTTCTTCAAAAATAGCTCTCAGTTTCCAAGAAACATAAAAGATAACTTCCTAGATAGAAGCATCAGATTCTTGAGATCATGAAAACATGTACACATTTTTTTAAATAACAGCATATAACTATTAATGTCAATCTTGACTCTTGAGAACCTCTATTCATTCAACTGGGCAAAAGACTAAAGTTTCTTCCCCGGCACTTTGAATTTACCATGATCTTTGCTTGTCAAAAGGACACTGCCAACTTCATGAAAGTGTGGTAGTAAACAATATTTTAGAGAGAAATACACGGATTCCAACAAAAATGCACTAGATATTTGCAGCTCTGACCTATATATCTAGAAGTGCTTATCTCTCCACCATGCATAAAGATGGTGATAGTTCCCTCTGTTGTTAACAAGTACAACTTGTGAGAGAATATTCATAAAACAATAAGGCCATATTAGACATTTTGCATAATAATTCTGGAGATGTTGAGAACATTATTTGTTCATAGAGTGCCTCTGCTGCATGTGCTGATAATGCTTTTCCTTTAATGGTCTTTCATTCTGTGCTAAGTTGCACAAAACTTGTAAACAAGGATGACATGGAAACATGACACCGCAAAATCTTAGGAAATGGGGGCATGGGATATTTAAAATATATAGCAATATAAAAAAATTAAAATAATAGACAACTTTTTAGAATATAACAAATTATCGAGAAAAATTAAAATGATAAACATAGTCAACTTTCAAAAGTGTATATAATATACATTAAATCCCATATAGCATTGCATCATGCAATGTAAATAATTAGCCTTGCATATTAGGCTATATATGTCACATATAAAATTAGCTATACAAAATTCACTTATCTCTCAAAAATTGAAGTCAATAAACTTAGGGTTATGATAAATAGGAATTTCTTGAAACTTAGGGATATAATGATTGGAGTTCCTAAAACTTAGGGTTAAAATCTATTCGAAATAACCAAAATGTTACTCTAGTCCAAAGTTCAAATCACTAGCTTATTATAAACGTTGCCACAGTTAGGGGTTGATTTCTACCAAAATATGCATCTTGTTCTCCTTCTATGCAGGCTGTGGTGGTAGTTATGCAGGTCGTAGTAATTGAAGAGTTCATAAATGAAGGAAAGATGCCAAAAATGCAGGAAAATACCTAAATTGTTTAGTTTCTTTTGTTTTTTCTTTTTCATTAAAAAAACTTTTCCCATTGTTATTCTTTCTCTTTATCAGTAATGTGTTTTTTTAGTTTCTAGGGGATGTGTGGGTCCCACATAACCCCGTTTAATCATTAGGGGGCAAAAAACACCTCCCACCAGGCTGGAAATGGCCTAGAAACAGTTCCAAATTAGGAAACAGCAAGGAAACATTTCTAGGAGTTTCGGAGTCATTTCCAGGGAATTTCATTTTCAGAATTGTTCCCAGTACTGAAACATTGCAGGCAGAAAGTGTTTACTGCAACTCATGTTCCATCACTTCATCCTTTCTGTCAATGTAATTGTGGGCAAAAGGACATTTAAGGACCACCTTTTGACACAAACATTCGTGAAAACTTGCATATGGTAATAACAGCACCTCCCAGCATTAATCAGGACTAGTAAAACCTATGACAATTTATTTACTTAGTATTTGTCAAGCCTGCATGACAACTAGTTTCCAGTATTGAAACATTGGGGACAGCAAGAATTTCATGCAACTTATGTTGCATAGCTTCATCTTTACTGTCAATGTAATGACAGGAAAAAGGACATTTATGGGCCATCCTTTTGCCACAAACATTGGTGAATACTTCCAAATGGTAATCACAGCGCCTCCCAGCACTAATCAGGCCAAATGTAACAAGAGAAGTACAAAGTTATTTACTTAGTATTTGTCGATCCTGCAAGACAACTAGGTTCCATGTGTTAGTAGCATTTCAACAATAGTGTCTTCGCTTTGTGTGTTTGCTTCATCTCATTGAGTTTGAAACTGCAATCTTATTTTGATGTTGGAATATGGTAAGAAGATCTGAACTCCTGTGACAAACGTTAAGACATCAATATTATGTTGTGTTGGCTCTTCTAACTGGAGATTAGGTTGGCTTACCTCGACCCCAAATAGCATCCAGATAAGAAGTTTTTACATTTTAAAATTTTATCAGACAAGACCTACAACTTCTAATATCCCTGTGTAGTTAGAAATTGGAATCCTAAGAATGTTATCTTGTGATCCGGATTGCATCATTATATAATTTGTCATCTATCTTGGTGCCTTTTGGGTGGAAAAATTGGAAGAATTGGCTTGCAAGGCCCATTTTACTGGCAAGTCCCAGTTTGGACATTTTGTTTACGGAACCTTCCAAAGCCATTTTGAGGCATCAAACGGCATTTTTTGGGGTCAAAACTTTACAAACATAGCTTACAGCCCCTTGATGTTGTTCTACACATCTAGACCCTAC
Organism: Picea engelmannii; assembly: GCA_009831015.1. Lineage (NCBI taxonomy): Eukaryota > Viridiplantae > Streptophyta > Pinopsida > Pinales > Pinaceae > Picea > Picea engelmannii. The sequence goes on along the minus strand of ML854587.1, from coordinate 65,909 downwards.
CAACGGTTCGAAAGTCGCCTCAATCAGACTTCGTATGCAAAAGTTATGCCTCTCGCAGTCCCCATAACTCACGCATGTGACTAGCCACGTGTGGACTTTCAAGAAGATTCTAGAAGATCCAAAACCTTATCATAATTGATGGTTGAGGATGCAAAAACACTAACCCTAGGAAGCTACCCGGCTATGCTAAATATTTGCCTCATTTAGCCAAAAAGGTTAGAGGTGAAGGCTAACCTGGACAGCAAAACTACCTTCATTAAACCTTATAACAAGAGGCATTAAAGAGCATCAAATCAAAGCTAAAAGGCAGATTTCAGTGGGGGAGAAAATCAGACTTGGTGGCTGTCATAAAACAGCAGCAAAACAGTTTGATAAACCTTGAACTTATTGCCCAACAAGAGATCAAATGAAAGATCTGTTGGGCAGCCTATAGGACCTCAAATTTCTTCATGGTATCAGAGCCTAAGGGCACATGTGTGGGCTGATTTAGTGGCAAACAGTTGGCAGAATTTTTCACAGTTTGGCAGCCTCATTTACACACTTGAGCTTTGTGTGTTGGAGGCTGATTTTTTGTTGTTCAAAGTTGTTCCGTTTTACTTGGTCAGAGTGTATCAGTTTAGCATAAGATGGCAGCCTTTGTAGTGGCAGGTTTGAGGGTAGAGGATAGGCTTGCAGGGGCAAGCAATTGGTCCCCGTGGAAGCCAAGGATAGTCTTGATTCTGGAGGAGGGAGAGCTATGGGATGTTGTGGAGAATCCCGTAGTACCTCCTACAGATGCAGTACTCATGGTTGAGTTCCGGAAGAGGAACATCAGGGCCAAGAGGACTATACTTGATGCGGTCAAGGACCATGTTATACCACATGTGTCTGGTAAGGAGTTAGCATTCCAGATGTGGCAGACTTTGTGAGGTCTTTACCAGAGCCCTAACCAGAACTGGAAGATGGTGCTCCAAGAGAAGCTAAGGAGCACCAAGATGACGAACACAGATTCAGTGACCTAATTCCTCACGAGATTCTCTCATATTCGTGATGAGTTGGCAGCAGTTGTGAGATAGTAGATCCCTCAGAGTTGGTGCGGACAACCTTAAATGGCTTCTCCAAACCTTGGGAGATTTTTGTGCGAGGCATCGTGGCTAGAAAGCATATGCCCAATTGGGAGAGGCTCTAGGATGACTTCGTGCAGGAGGAGCTTAGAGTTAGCTCCGGATCCACTAGTCAACAGAGAGGTGGGGATCGTGATGAGGGTGATCTTGCACTTTTGGAAAAGGGCAAGAAGAAGACCAATCAGGGTGTTGATGATTGCAGCTATGTGAGACATTCTCCAGCTTACAAACCTGAGAGATGTTGTTGATTGTAGCTATGTGAGATATTCTCCAGCTTACAAACCTAAGAGAAATCCCCTGAGAGGAGTTTGTGGTTCCTATCTGAAACAGAGCTGGAATGTAGAGATGGCCTCCTCCTTACAGAGAGTTGAGAAGAACTCCAAATGATTCTCTTGTGTAACGCAGTGAGAAAGGAGATCTTCTGAGTTGGATGTACCTGTGGCTGAGCACAAGGTGAACGTGTGAAATCCCAAAGTGTTGGGTGCATCGTCATGAGAACAAAAATGAAGATGATGTATTAGCCTCCTTTGAGCAGAAGAGTTGATGAGAAACTCCAAATGACTCTCCTATGTAATGCAGTGCGAAAGAAGATCTGTTGAGTGGACGTGCCTGTGGACGAGCACAGGTGAACGTGATCCTAGTGGCTAAGCACTAGTGAAGAAGTGGTTCTTTTGTGTAATGCAGTGAGCCAGAGATATGGACATCCCTATGGATGTGCCCCTAGTGGATGAGCACTAATGGGTGTATAACATCCATTGCTATATTGTTCAAGAGTCGGACCTGCTTGTAACCCTAATTGTAATGTAAAGGGTATAGGTCGGCCCCACCTTAATGTGATTAATAATTAATGTAAATGATAATTAATATGGTAATTATTACTTATATTTTGAGTTATTGAGGTCGGCCCTATGGTGCCAATAGACACATCATTTGATGTGACAAGTCTTATATAAATAAAGGTGAATCCCCATTGAGGAAACACACTTATCATTGTGTCATCTCATGGTTTCGAAAGTTGTGGTCTGAAATTATGAGAATTGCAACACCCTCTTGTGTGCTAGTTTTGGTGATGGTGTGGGAGGTCTTTCTCTCGAGGAATATAGCAAAGGATTGGCCGATTTTTCTTCCCTTGTTGGGAAGGGTTTCCCAAGATACTTCTTGTGTACTTGTGTATGGATCTTCTTCTTGTGATCTTGGTTTTCTGCAGTAGTTATGGTTCAAGTAATTGTTGACAGAAAATTTAAAAGGAATACATGAGCCATAGTTCATTGAAAATCTAACATGGTATCAGAGCAGACTTGAAGAAGACCATTACTATTTATGTGGTAAAGAAAAGGGTCGGACCCCTTCTAAATTTTCTGTGGGGAAATTTCAGTGATAAAGAAAAAGGGCCAGACCCCTCCTAAAATTTCTGTGGAGATGATATTGTTATAAGCAAGACATAGGATACACAAGTGTGTCAATTCCAAGCAAACAGTGCCCAGAATTTGCGATGTGTCATGCATTAACGTTTCACCATTAAGAGCATCAAAATATACGTAATCTGAAGTTATAAAAGAGTTGCGAGCTTTGCAATAAACTAGTGATGAAACCCTACTCGGTTGAAGGGTATCAATATCTAAAATAGGGAGTTGGTTTATTAGCTAGCTGATGAAAACGATTATTTCCTTATCGTGTTTTATGCATTTTATCTTCGATAGCTCCCTACTGCGTGTTGAAAAACGGATGCATGTAGGTAAATTTAAAAATTTACAGCATACAACCAGCATACCAATACATCTTGCATATATCAAGATAACTGAAAGTGAGACAATCACAGAGAGAACACAAGTATACCCTGGAAAACCCTCTTGGGGTAGAAAACCCAGCCAAAACTTCTCTTTAGATTCTTCAACAAAGTACAATACCAGTACAAGACTTTAGAGTAACTAGCTAGGACTTAGAGGGCTGAAACAATACCTTCGTTTCAGCACTTACAAACTTCACAAATAGTTGAACTAACACTTATAGTAACAACTTGACAAACTCACCAAAAGATCACTGACTTTCCTTCTTGTTGTAGCAGAGTTATGGCAGCTTTAACATAGTATTTGTAGCAGCCTTATATCAGCAAGGAACAACAGAAGACTTCAACAAGAATAGAGTGCTTGTATCAGCAGTATACTTCAACAACTAGCTACCATATACCAGCAGAAGACTCCAACAACTAGCAACCATATACCAGCAGAAAATTCCAGTAGATATCGGTCATATACCAGCAGAAAATACTTTAGCAAATAGATGCCTTGCCTCAACAGAAGACTCCAGCAAAACAAAGGTATATAAATGGTAAGTGAATGCCCCTTTTTATAGGTTGGTTTGGCTGCCCTAAGCAGCCCCCTAAGAATGTATGACCGTTGTATAAAAACTGTCATACCTACCATCCTTTGGTTGCCAAGAGCCACCTCCTAAAGTTCCCAAGAGCCACCTCTTAATGCTCCCAAAGGTCACTTGCTTTGTCTCTTCTAGAGGTTGCCCTAAATTGTTATCTTAGGATTGTATGACAGTTGTTATACAGTTGTCATACCACCACCCTAAGCAACCCCCCTAAGCTGGCCACTCCAACCATCCTAAGCAGCCCTCTTAAGCAGCCTCCCTAAGCAGCCCTCTTAGAGGTGTTATGAGGTTGACACGTGGCATATCGTTGTCTTGGCATAAGGTTGACACTTGTCATGTGTTTGATGCTTGACATAAAGTTAACACTATATCAAAACTTTATTTACATGGTTAGTTACAATAGGGAAAATAGCTTCCAAAGCTATATAATTCAACACTCCCTCTTAGCAAGGAAGGTATTTTCCTAGTACCAACTGTTACACCCATTTGTCTTTACTTGGCTATTGACTTGTTGATCCATGTAAAATCTATTCATCAAGAGAAGTTTTGTATCCATAGCTAGCATTGGGATCAGTAGCATCTCTGGTGAGCACACTGCTATCATTATAGAGTTTTTATTCACTCAATTCACCAAGAACTGTTTGTCCAGTTCACCAAGAACTGTCTTACTCAGTGCCAGTCCTTTTTCATAGTGGATGAGTAATCTTAGAGCCAATCCTTTTTCATACTGGATAAGAATAAAATAGAATAGCCTACATCCTACCTGTAAATGACTTGCCCTGAAGTACTCAAACTTCACCAGAATCCCATATGCAGCTCTTTACTCCTTACGAGGGACCAGTCCAAGTTTTTCCCTGAAGTACTCAAACTTCACCTTTGACAGAGATTGGTTAGCACATCTGCAACCTGCTCATTGGTAGCCACATAATGAAGCTTCACTGCTCCCTTTTCTACCACATCACGGATAAAATGATACTTGATTCCAATATGCTTTGATTTGTCATGAAACACGGGGTTCACTGACAACTTTATGCAACTCTGATTGTCACRGMGAATACTAGTAGCATCTAACTCAATATAAAATARTCCTGAAAGTAATTTTCGTAGCCATACAGCTTCAGTACATGCTAAACATGCTGCCATATATTCTGCCTCARTTGTACTGAGCGCAACACTRGTTTGCTTCCTGYTAAACCATGAGATCATACCTGATCCCAAACTAAAACAACATCCYGAAGTACTCTTACGATCTGTGACACTACYAGCCCAATCTGAATCARAGTATCCCTRTAGTCTRAACTCACAATCTGCATCATACTTGATACCATACTCAATGGTACCTTTCAASTATCTCATCACATGTTTTGCTGYGATCAAATGAACATGTTTGGGTTCAACCATATACTGACTTAAAGTGTTCACAACAAAACATATGTYTGGCCTTGTATTCRTTAAATACATMAACGAACCAATCATTTGCCTATACAAAATGGCATCCACTATCTCTGATGAAGTATCACATAATAACTTTGAATTTGTCATCATAGGTGTAGTCACGGATTTACAATCCATCATTCCAAATCTCTTTAGAATTTCCACGGCATATTTTCCTTGACTAAGACAAATCTCATCTGGATTCTGCCACACTTCCAGAACCAAATCTTTCATTTTGAATTCTAAAGCAAGCTTCTTCTTGCAATCAGTGATGAGCTTTTCATTTCCTGTTTGAAAAGGTTCATCCACATACAATAGTAAGATCACCTGATCATCATTCTCAATCTTATAGTAGAGATTGGAATCTTCTTTACTCTTGATAAAGCCCAAGCTCATCAGAAAATTATCAATTCCTCCATACCATGTCATGGGTGCTTGCTTCAAGCCATACAAGGCTTTCTTTAATATGCACACATGTGTCTGACTGTCAGGTGTCTCAAATCCTTATGGTTGCTCCACATACACTTCCTCTTCTATCACACCATTCAGAAAAACAGTCTTTATATCCATCTGATGTAGTTTCCATCCCATCTTTGCAGCTATAGCCATAGTAGCTCTAATGGAAGTGTATCTTGCCATAGGAGCAAAGGTTTCTTCGTAATCTATTCCCTCTTTCTGAGAGAACCCACGAGCTACAAACCTTGCTTTGAATTTCTCAATACTACCATCTACAGCATGCTTGATTTTGTATAACCATTTAGATGTTACCACGGATTTTTCTTTTGGTCTCGAAACTATGTCCCAAACATCATTTTTCATAATTGATTGATATTCTTCAATCATGGCATCCTGCCACACTTTCTTCATAGCTGGAAGGTTCTGCATCAATGATGTTAGACACAAGTGCAACATAGTTGGAATATAATCGAGGTCTTTTACTTTCTCTGAAAGTCTTATTTGGGGCACCATACCTTTCTACATCTTGAATGGGTTCACGAGCCCAACCTGGTTTTCTCTGATATGTAATCACTTTTGTGGGTGAATCAACAGGGTTCTGAGGCTCCATCATATCATGATTCTCAAGTACAAGCTCTTCTTCTTCTGTATCTGGTACTTTAGAAGTTGTAGGTTCCTCATAATGTACCTCATCTACGTGATTTCTTTTTGATTTGCAGAAAGTTGCATCTTCATCAAAGATAACATCTCTGTTGATCTCAATCTTTTTGTATCCAGGGACATATACTCTATATGCCTTTGATGTTTCGCTATATCCGACAAATATACCCTTCTTACCTGAAGGATCCAACTTTGTCATTTTGTCCTTGGGAATATGAATATACACTGGACAACCAAATATCCTTAGGTGACTAACCTCTGGAACTTTTCCAGAAAACACTTCTTCTAGAGTTTTATTTTCGAGAACTTTTTAAGGACTTTTGTTCTGTACATATACAACAGTCCTTGCTACTTCTGCCCAAAGGTACATTGATAAGTCATGATCATGAATCATGGCTTTAACTGCTTCCATAACTGATCGGTTCTATCTTTCTGCAACACCATTTTGTTGAGGATTGTATGGAGTAGAAAGCTCCCTCTTAATCCCAACTTCTCTACAGAATTCCTTGAATTCACCAAATGTGAATTCTCCTCCGTTATCAGATCTTAAAACCTTTAATTTTCTCTCGAAAATAAAATAATCCAAGTTTTGCGAGAAAAGTCATCAATAAAAGACACATAGTAAACATACCCGCTGAGTGAAGTGGTTGACATAGGTCCACACACATTTGAATGAATTAGATCCATAACTCCTTTTGTTTTATTCTTCCTCAGGTTCTACAACCTCTTCCATAACATAATATGATAAGTCATTTTCTTCCAGAACAAGGGATATTCTGTACTTCCATGCTCTGAAGTTATCAAGTCCCTCAAGTTTCTCATCAAGCTTAGTGCTTGACATCATCTTGTCCTTGTTTTTAACTTCCTTCAAAAATTGAAATATTGTAGTCTCCTTCACAAATCTAATAACTCTCTATAGAAATGGCTTCTTTCAGGGAAGCTCTGATACCATGTTGAAAACTGATGCATGCAGGTAAATTTAAAAATTTATAGCATACAACCAACATACCAATACATCTTACATATATCAGGATTACTGAAAGTGAGACAATCACAGAGAGAACACAAGTATACCCTGGGAAACCCTCTTGGGGTAGAAAACCCAACCAAAACTTCTCTTTAGATTCTTCAACAAAGTACAATACCAGTACAAGACTTTAGAGTAACTAGCTAGGACTCAGAGGGCTGAAACAATACCTCTGTTTCAGCACTTACAAACTTCACAAGTAGTTGAACTAACACTTATAGTAACAGCTTGACAAACTCACCAAAAGATCATTGACTTTCCTTCTTGTTGTAGCAGAGTTATGGCAGCTTTAACATAGTATTTGTAGCAGTCTTATATCAGCAAGGAACAACAAAAGACTTCAACAAGAATAGAGTGTTTGTATCAACAGTATACTTCAACAACTAGCTACCATATACCAGCAGAAGACTCCAGCAACTAGCAGCCATATACCAGCAGAAAATTCCAATAGATATCAGTCATATACCAGCAGAAAATACTTCAGCAAATAGATGCCTTGCCTCAACAGAAGACTCCAGCTAAACAAAGGTATATAAATGGCAAGTGAATGACCCTTTTTATAGGTTGGTTTGGCTGCCCTAAGCAGCCCCCTAAGAATGTATGACAGTTGTATAACAATTGTCATACCTGCCCTCCTTTGGCTGCCAAGAGTCACCTCCTAAACTTCCCAAGAGCCACCTCCTAATGCTCCCAAAGGTCATTTCCTTTGTCTCTTATAGAGGCTGCCCTAAATTGTTGTCTTGGGATTGTATGACAGTTGTTATACAGCTGCCATACCACCACCCTAAGCTGGCCACTCCAACCATCCTAAGCAGCCTCCCTAAGCTAGCCACTACAACCTCCCTAAGCAGCCCTCTTAGAGGTGCTATGCGGTTGACACATGGAATATAGTTGTCTTGGCATAAGGTTGACACTTGTCATGTGTTTGATGCTTGACATAAAGTTAACACTATATCAAAACTTTATTTACATGGCTAGTTACAACAGGGAAAATAGCTTCCAAAGCTATATAATTCAACACTGCAAAGCTAGCATCATTATCATGATCCAAGTTTTGTATTTAATAGGACGAAGGAACCCTTGGTGCTATCACAAATCCAGAGAAGCAGGTTAACAACAAAGTAAGATGGTTTTTTTTAAGACTTCAGAGGGAGTTACTTGATTCAGAAAGAGTCAAACTAATTGAGAAAGAGAAACAGTACCATCTTCCTCTTCAGCAGTCCAAAGGGAGATAGCTATTAATACAGTTGATCTAGTTGTTCCAGTTGGTATTCCTAGGAACTTTGCAGTAAGCTATAAAAGGGTTGTCTGGGCTTGACAAAACTTTGCAAGAGGCTAAAAGACATACAGCGAATGGAAGTATCGACAAATATAAAACGAGACTTGTAGTCAGAGGATTTTCACAAGCAGAGGAAGTGAACTATGATGAGACTTATTGATCCAGTAATCTGATACACTTCCATCTGTGCTACCATCCATGAGTTGGAAAACTACATCAGATAGATGGATTCTTGATGAGTTTGGATTTCAGCATAAGTATTGTTGATCCAAACCTATATTATTACAGTGTTGGTGACGAGAACCTGATTTTGATAACTTATTCAAAAAGCCTTGTTGTTGGATACAAGTAAGCTTTGACTTCTGATTTCGAGATGAAGGATATGAGTATGATGCACTACTTCTTGGGACAAGAAGTATGACAGAGGACTGATGAAATTTTCCTGAGTCAAGGAAAATATACAGTGGGAATATTAAAGAAGCTCAGTATGACAAAATGCAAATCCACGGTGATGGATTTGATGAAAATAAATAAAGATGATTCAGACGAGATTGATCCACAGTTGATTGAATCACTGATATATCTGGTTAACACCAGACTTGATTCATGTTATGTAGTGAATGTACTTGGTCATTCCATGAGTTAGCCGAGACAGACTCACTGAACAAACAGCGAAACATGTATTGAGATATATATGAGGCACAGTTGGATATGGCCTGAGATATGCCTCCAGTGTGAACTTGAGTTTGCAGGATATGCCAACACAGATTGAGCAGAGAGTACAGTGGACCAGAAGAGCACATCTAGTTGTTGTCTTACCGTGAAGTTTGCCATGATTTCCTGATGCAGCAGGAAACAAAACTCTGTGGCCTTGAGTACCACAGAAGCAGAGTATATAGCATCGAATGTGAGAAGCCATATGGCTCACAAGCTTCTGACAGATTTACTTGACCATGAGATGGATCCTATGATGATAACCAAGAGTCGTGTGTAAATCTCTTTGAGAACCCAGTGTTTCTTGATGGATCGAAACACGATGAGATGAAATATCTTTATATCAGAGATTGATGCAGAGGAAAATAGTACACATGCAGTACCTTCTTACACATGAGCAGATTGCAAACATCTTCACCAAACTAACTTGGTGAAGAATATCACCCCAGTTGAGAGGGAGTGTTGATGACTACAGCCAAGACAAAGTTCAAAGTACATCTATGTGAGACTTGGCATGATGAAGAATGCCTCCCTAGCTGAGAGGGAGTGTTGATGATTGCAGCTATGTGAGACATTCTCCAACTTACAAACCTGAGAGATGTTGATGATTGCAGCTATGTGAGATATTCTCCAGCTTACAAACCTGAGAGAAAGCCCCTGAGAGGGGTGTGTGGTTCCTATCTGAGACAGAGTTGGAACGTAGAGATGGCCTCCTCCTTACAAAGAGTTGAGAAGAACTCCAGATGATTCTCCTGTGTAACGCTGTGAGAAAGGAGATTTGTTGAGTTGAACGTGTCTGTGGCTGAGCACAAGGTGAACGTGTGAAATCCCAAAGTGTTGGGTGCATCGTCATGAGAACAGAAATGAAGATGATGCATTAGCCTCCTATGAGCAGAAGGGTTGATGAGAAACTCCAAATGACTCTCCTGTGTAATGCAGTGGAAAAGAAGATATGTTGAGTGGACGTGCTTGTAGACGAGCACAGGCGAACGTGATCCTAGTGGCTGAGCACTAGTGAAGAAGTGGTTATTTTGTGTAATGCAATGAGCCAGAGATATGGACATCCTTATGGATGTGCCCCTGGTGGATGAGCACTAGTGGGTGTATAAGATCCCTTGCTATATTGTTCAAGAGTCAAACCTGCCTATAACCCTAATTGTAATGTAAAGGGTACAGGTCAGCCCCACCTTAATGTGATTAATAATTAATGTAAAAGATAATTAATATGGTAACTATTAATTATATTTTGAGTTATTGAGGTCGGCCCTATTGTGCCAATAGACACATCATTTGATGTGACAAGTCTTATATAAATAAAGGTGAATCCCCATTGAGGAAACACACTTATCATTGTGTCATCTCATGATTCCAGAAGTTGTGGTCTGAAATTATGAGAATTGCAACACCCTCTTGTGTGCTAGTTTTGGTGATGGTGTGGGAGGTCTTTCTCTTGAGGAAAATAGCAAAGGATTGGCTGGGTTTTCTTCCCTTGTTGAGAAGGGTTTCCCAAGATACTTCTTGTGTACTTGTGCATAGATCTTCTTCTTGTGATCTTGGTTTGCTGCAGTAGTTATGGTTCAAGTAATTGTTGACAGAAAATTTAAAAGGAATACATGAGCCATAGCTCACTAAAAATCTAACAAAGGGGACCAAGGGTAGGGTCAAGCAGCAGCAGCAGCAGCAAAGAGACATGAACAAAGTTAAATGCTTTGCATGTCAGAAGTTGGGGCACTATTTTGGTCAGTATCCCAACATGAAGAAGAAGAAGCAGGGTGGCACTACAGCGACAGCAAAAGAGGACGAGTTTACCACTCACTTTGAGAGGGAGTGCCCCTTGATAGTTTGTTGCACGTCAGTTGAGTCACCTTCCAGCATCTAGTACATTGACAGTGGGGCATCGAGTCGCATGTCAGGTGTGAGAGAGCACTTCACTGGTCTCAGAGATCCAGAGATCAGGTTGGCGGTAGTGCTCGGAGACGACACCATAGTGAGGGTAGTCGAGCATGGCACAGTATCATTTCAGAGGGAGTGCCTGCCACCCTTGGTGTTCAAGGATGTGTTATTTGTCCCTAGGCTGAAGAAGAATCTTATCTCAGTTTCATCCCTACGGGATAGGGGTCTTGAGGTGTCTTTCAGAGAGACAAAAGTCCTTATACACCCTAAGGGGTCCAGCATCACCTCTGAAAGGGTGATTGGGACACGGGATGGAAAACTGTATAAATTACTTTTTCAGTCATTGCATGCCTTGACAAGTAGTAGCAACAGCAGTCAGTTGTGCAAGATATAGAATCATAGGATGGCTCATCTGCATCATGGAGCCTTGAGATCGTTGAGAGACATTGTGACAGGTATGCCACAGTTAAACGTTGAGCATCAGGAGGTGTGTAAAGGGTGTGCTTTTGGGAAGTACACCAAGACTGTTTTTCCTAGCAGTGATAGTAGATCAACTAGGGTACTAGATTTGATACACACAAATGTTTCCTTGGGTGGTTGTGAGTATTATGATACTTTCATTGATGACCACTCCAGGAAGACCTGGATCTATTTCCTGAAGACCAAGAGTCGGGTCTTCAAGGGGTTCCAAGAGTTCAAAGCTCTTGTGGAGAACCAGACAGGAAAGAAGATCAAGGTCTTGAGGTCAAATAATGGAGGCGAGTATACCTCCACGGAGTTTGCAGAGTTTTGTGCCGAGCAGGGCATGAAGAGGCAGTTGACCATTCCTTACAACCCGCAGCAGAATGGGGTTGCAAAGAGGAAGAACAGGGCCATAGTGGGTGCAGCGAGGAGTATGTTGCATGATCAGGCACTGCCATTCTACTTGTGGGCAGAGGCTTGTAGTACTATAGTTTACTTGCAGAACAGAAGTCCCCATAGAGCTTTGGGGAGGAAGACTCCTGAGGAGGCCTTCACTAGGTGGAGGCTTGATGTTGAGCTCCTATGTATTTTTGGGTGTTTGACGTTCTCTCATGTCCCCTCAGAGAAGTGAACAAAGCTAGATCCCACAGTAGAGAAGGGGATTCTAGTTGGATACTCAGAGGTCTCGAAGGCCTACAGATTCTACATTCTATCACTGAGGAGAGTGGTGGTGAGGAGAGATGTCAGATTTGAGGACTCTAGAGCTTTTAGGAGATCTCTAGAGTTGAGAGATAGAGTTGAGGAGGTCTCGCATATTCAGAGTGTTGCATCTCAAGGGGAACAACCTCAAGTGTCGAGTACACCGAGTTCAGGGGTGACCGGTCTACCCATTATAGTTTCAGGTTCACAGTTTCCAAGTATACAGACAATTGGTGCAGATGCTTCAGGATCACAGACTACTTTGCATCGATCTGTGCATGAGACTCAAAGGCATGAGGATACTACTTCGCTAGAGGTCACTTCAGGGAAGAAGTTTCAGGAGACCCTGAAGGAGGCCAAGGAGTATGTTGGAGAGCCTCAGAGGTTGATGAGAGAGAGTAGAGCGCCAAAGAGGTTTGGGTCCTACTTGGCTATGGTGACGAGCATTACAAATGCAGATCCTACCACATTTGTGCGGGCAGTTGACCAACAAGTCTGGAGAGAGGCCATGCTGGAGGAGTATGACTCCATTATGCGCAATGATGTGTGGGAAGTTGTTCCTAGACCTGAGGGGAAGTTAGTGGTGACTTCTATGTGGTTGTATAAGACTAGGTATGCTGCAGATGGCAGCATAGAGAAACACAAGGCCCGTTTTGTGGCGAGGGGCTTCTCGCAGATCGAGGGAATTGATTATGATGAGACTTTCGCACCAGTTGCGAGATACACTTATATCCAGAGCATTATGGCCATTGCAGCAAAGATGGGTTGGAAGATCCATCAAAAGGATGTGAAGACTGCATTTCTGAATGACTTCATAGAGGAGGAGGTGTACATAGAGCAGCCGCAGGAGTTTGAGGTGTTGGGGAGAGATTCCCACATGTGCCTTCTGAGAAAGGCACTATATGGACTGAAGCAAGCTCCTCGAGCTTGGTATTCAAGGATTGACTTTTACTTGTTGCAGATGGGGTTTGAGAAGAGTGAGGCAAATCTGAACCTCTACTACATCATTCGAGGGAAGGATACACTCATTCTCATACTGTATGTTGATGATTTGTTCATCACAGGAGTGGAGCATCTCATAGTTGATTGCAAGAGGGGACTTGCATCAGAGTTTGAGATGAAGGACATCGGATTGATGCACTATTTCTTGGGCATGGAGGTTTGGCAGGAGGATGGGCACATCTTTCTGGGACAGGGGAAGTATGTAGCAGTTATTCTGAGCAGATTTCAGATGGAGGATTGTAGGCCCATGTCTACACCTATGGTCACCAACT
>ML854587.1:32677-43239 GCA_009831015.1 Picea engelmannii | reverse complement strand
TTATGTATTGCACATATCTATATGTACTTTCTTAGAAGTTTCCTTCTTCTAAAAGCTTCCTTGTAGATATTTCTTCTCTTCCTTGGAAACTTGGTCAACTTTGATCAATCTCCCACATATTTTGTACTCCTATGTATAGTAATAGAATTTAGTGCACTGGTATGTGTACATTAAAGAAATCATGATTGCATACTTGTTTTTATTCCTTTACTTGTGTGTGTGTTATTTTCTAATGTTGATAGTGTTTATATCACTTCCCATGAGTTTTGGCAAAGCCATATAAATTGCAAAGTGTTGCTCACTGAAATATGCTTTAACTTTTAAGTATTTACTTTTCTAGTGTCTTTTATGACATTTAAATTTTAATGTCTACAATCTATGCATTGTCCATCTATCCATGCCTTATGGGATATGAGAATCAATGAATCAATGTCTTTATCTTTACTTTTTCCTACAATAAAAATTATTTTTCAAATTTTTTAAATATTGTCAAGTATGCCAACTTGCCAAGTAAAGTCCATGTACAATAACTATACATTCCAAATCACAATCAAGCATTTTCCATGCATCAAATATGGGCAAAATTACTTTCAGCTCTACGTTTCAGAAACTTTCTTCTCGAATGCAATAGAAAAAATTCCCCACTTTCTTCTTTTAGCCCACATACTCCAAAGGAAAAATATAAACAAAAAAGCTTATGTATATGTATATACACACAAGCAATTGTATCACATCTTTGTCTAAGACTTGGACAGTGAATATAATAATGAAAACTAAGGAACAACAATATGTTCATAGCATGAAAACTAAGATATAGAGTTGGACCATTAAAACTAAAGAACAAGAAGACAACAATGAATAAACTTTGTCGTTAGTAGTGATTGTTATTATTCAGCAAAGGTTTCGGAGTACAAATGCCAAGCACACTTAATCGTTGCCTACTAAGGTAGGATCACCATAACTCAGCATTAATGTGCATGAAAGGCTCTGAATTTGTCCATTCATTCGATGGATAAATGAAGGATCGGGTTAAATTGGGTGTTTTTCATGCAATTAAGCAACCCTGAGCTAGTCCAACTCGTGACATTTCAAGTAAGCTTCGGCCAACACAAGAGATGTAAATGTGTTTTCCATGACCCCGGGAAACAAATTTATTCCAACAGAAACCTTTGGGTTTTGGGTGGTTTTGGGTGGTTTTGGGGCTATACAATCACCGCACAAAAAAAACTCAGTAAACAAGGGAATTGGGGTTCCAAAAGGGCAAGTGTTGTGACTACATATAGCTCAAAGCAGTTTGACATGCACTTATTTTGTTCTTGATTTTGTGAAGCAACTCTTACGAGTTAACAAAGACACTTCTAAACGATTATTCTATGAGTAGGATTTTTCAAAAGGTTTTTCTCATGCAATATTTTTTGGAGGTAAATGTTATGCCTTGAATTCATAAGAGAATCCTGACAGCACCTCTACTCTCCTCTCAAGTAATTGTATGTGTGCTCCCACACCCCCTAGTGACTTCCTCAATTCAATGGATGCTTTATCACTGAGAAAGCAGCCTCAGCCCCTTTTTATTTCCCTTGGACAGGAGGTTCTAGCGCAATTGAAGTTATAACTTATATCTAGACCATGCTCTGATAGGTAGGTTCAATGGACTCTAGCCTCAACTCTCAAACCTACACCAATGGATTTATATCCCATAGATCACTCCTCAAGGAAGGAGCATATATTTACCCTAGTGTTCGTGGTAAAAATGACAAGGAGCACATCCTTCACTCCAGACCCTATTCTTGGAGCACATTGATTTAGGCATGAAACCCTAGTACCCTTCTTTCGATGTCTCCTCTAATTCTTTATCTTCAAAACCTATGTGGCTTAGACTTCCTAATTTTCCCTTACCGTTTTTTTGGGATTGAAGTCACCTAGAATACATTGGTTGGGAGATTTGATTTCCACTCCACGGAAATCCACAAGAGATATATCACCACCTATGCAGGGATGTGCATTGACATGGACCTCATGAAAGGTTTGCGAAGAAAATTGGATAAAGGTGGATGATTTTACATGGAAGCAAAAGTTGGACAATGAAAAAGTAGCTTTTCCGTACAAGTCATGCTTGGCATATGTCAACATCTTGTCCAAAACATAGTGCAGAAATGGATTCCCATAACTTTAATAGGGATGGGAGTAAGAAGCAGAATACACAAAGGCCCACTTTGTGGCAAGGTGGGGAGATCCATCCAAGGAAGAGAGCCTCGAAGAAGGCCAAGGATAAAGCCGATTCAGCAGTTAGCTTCCTGAAGCAGAGCATGCTAGTATCCTCACCCCCTCCAAGGTGGGATGGGCAGAGCGAATCGTTGTATTAGAGGGAACACGGAAGTGAATCAAACCCTTCTGAAAACCTGAATAATGAAAGTGAATCAGACCCGTTACAGTGTCCGACTGAATCAGATGACAAGGAATGGACTAAAGTAAAGAAGAAAACAGAAAAGAAAGACAGCAAACCTGCCCATGTGAATACCTTCAATTGTATATACTTCGTATTTTTGCATCAAAATGTTTAGTATCTTTGAACTTTACAGTACACCTGAATCTTGACAGTAGTTGCCAGAGGATTAATCTGTTCAGGATTAATGAACTTTACGGGTTACAGAGCAAACTGAGATACCCTGTTTGTGAGTAATGTAATCTTCACACCAGTTTAGTGAATTCTGGATGATATAATTTTCCTTTGCCAAATATATACACAGAGAGAGAGAAACAAGAAACCAAGAAACGGGTAAAGCAGCAGAGAGGGCAAGACGACCTCTCTCAATAACTAGGTCCAAAGTTTTCTACGAATTAGAAATCTATTTTACACTCAGAATCTATCCATAAAAAAAGCATGGTTAGCTCAGCTCCGCACTGCTGTCTCATCCCCTCTCTCTTCAATTTCTGGTCATGTTAAGCTTCCTTCTCGCAACAATGGGAATCGCAACTCCAGAGGTAGCGAACCCGCGACAGAAGATTCTCAAAAACGTTCAAAAAAGAGAGACAAAAACAAACGGAAAGGAAGAGAAAATTGAGCATACTTACAAGTTCATATCGATTCCCGTCGAGCTCAAATGCAGCAAAATGTAGCGTGAAGCCTCGTCCCCTGCCGGATTTTCTAATGGGTTCTCCAACGGCTCTCAGGTCTGGACCCTGGTCCTCGTCGCTACCCTTAGATCTCTCCTCTTCTTTGTCTTTCTCCTTCTCTTTTTCTGAAGTGGGTTTTGGTTTTGCAGTGGGAGTGGAAGCAGGAATGTTGTTATCATCTTCATCGTCACTGCTGTGTGAGACATGGGCCAGCCGCCTCTTTCCCATTCTGTATTCTCATGCGGCTGCTTTTCTCTCTGAATACCAAAAAAATGTAATAAGCGTTTTTTGAAAATGGAACAGAGCTCCTTCCTGCATATATATAAGCGGTGGTGTCGAAGACGAAAAGACAGCACGCATCTGATAGTGTATGAGAGATTGACGCGAGAATAAACCGGCTTGTACAATATAAATATTTTTACATAAAATGAAAATTAAAAAGCATTATAGAGTTATTAAAAAAGGGTTTCACAATTGATGACATCAACTTTTGAATAAATAATGCCGTTTACACGGTTGGTGTAAGCAAAATTTATCCATAGTAAATTTTTTTAGAGTGGTCTAAACGTTTTATGGCGGGTTGTTGGTAATTTTTTCGTTTGATTTTACCTCAAATCTGGTGAAGAATGGTTGGATCTGCAGATTTGAGTGGCTAAGTTTGTACAATCTGAGTGTTCCACAGTTTTTCAGCACGTTGAATCCATTTATGCATTCAAAAAGGCAATTTAAACAACAGAAAATAAAGATTTTATTCCTACGATAAAACCCAAAAAGTAGAACATTTGCCAACGCCAATTTTTTTGGGTGTGTGCATGTTTTTTTCCATGAGCGGCGAAGTGTCCTAGTGGGAGTGGGATAAGAGATAATGGCGAGTGATATCGTCACCCTTATTTTATTCAGTAAAAGTTGCCCTACATTTGGTAGGAATTATATCAAAAAGGTTGCCCTCAATTTGGTAGGAATTATATTAAAAGTCAAAGTTTTACTTAAGTGATGGAAACTTTGCTTATGGAAAATTGTCTTAAAGGTTGTGGTCAATTAAGACGATCCATATCAACAAATTTTCGAAAAAATAAATGAAAAAGGTGGAACTTTGACTCACTTGAAATGGGGTGACTTGAGTGTCCTATATACAACGTCATTCCAATCAGTATCATCATGTTATATTGATCTACAATATACTTGGGTTGTACTCTTTGTCAAGATCAAGTGACCCTTGATTGTTGGACATTTATAATTGGCTTGACATGTACTTGATTTTGAACTCATATCTCCTAGAGCCTCAAAGCATTAGGGGAATCTCCCCTGACCAACTCGCCTACATGCCTAAGCCCATTTCTCAATCGTAACTATATGGTTCAATCTAACTTATAGCTTATAATTAAACCCATTTAACCTAGAATTTATCAAGCATTGAGAAGAATCAAAAAAAATTGCATCTCGAGAGAGTTGATCCCTCTCGACACTTGATAGATCTGAGGTTAAAATGCTTATAAGCTAGTTCAAACCCTAGCGGTTGTAGCGCCCCTACGCCTCAGAATAAAGGTGTTTGAACCATTGAAGTTGGGCTCCCTTTGTGATCAAAGTGACTCGATACATGTCCCAGTGGCCAAATTGTTTTAAGTGCACCTTAATGTAATACTTTAATAACCATTGTACTTTACCAAACTAATTATATCTAAAAGTTCAAAGAATTTTTTATTTCATTTGATTTGTTAACATTGATTTTCATTTATTTTTATGTATTTATGATTTTGATCAATGTGGAGTTGCTTTGGGGAGCAATGGTAAGCTTCGAGGAAGCTTTGTTGGGGAAAGAGATCCTCCCTGCTTAGGAGGATTTGCTAGCTTTCCAAACATAAAAGGCCAATAAAATGCTAGGAATTGTTCCCCCTAAAGGATGTTTGGAGAAAGCCTCAACGTATCCAAAAATCTTGGTGGATTCAATGCAAATTGTGAGTGCCTTGGTGACCTTCCAATCTTGGAGTTTGTTCTGCAAATTTATGGGTCTTTGGACCTTGGAGAAAAGTGCTCTATAACATTAGAACCAAGAGAATTAGAAATCCAAGGGTATTCAATTTCATTGTTGGGAACGTGTTTCTTCTTGGTTATTTTTTAGTCCCAATCCAAGCATAAGATGGCATTGGATTGGGACCCTAGTTTATGAATAGGGTTGGAATCTAATGTGGACTCATCTACCTTTTCTTCCTCTAGAGCTTTGGAATGACTATTGCATTAAGTGGATTGGAGATGGCCTAAGATCCTTTGTTAATTTTCGAGACTGACTCAAGAAGGGAAGATGGCATCTTATACTTGTATTTGTGTCCATGTGGACTTAAGAAAACCCATTCCTAAGAAAATTTCCATGAAACTATGGGAGAAGGTGCATATCCAATTTGGATCAAGATGTAATCCCTTTCAAATGTAGAACCTACCACAAATGTGGACATTTGGAGAACAAATGCCCATCCAAACCATCAATGGAGATACCAAAAGCAGATGATTTCAAATTCCAAAAAGGTTAAAAACATAGATTTGATCATCAAATTTGCAAAAACACTCAAGTGGTAAGGAATCCTCCTAGCTTTGTGTATAAAAATAAATCTCTAGATTTGGATCCTAAGCCAGAGGATACAAACCATGTTGATGCTTAATCAAGGAATCTCCTTCTATGAATGAAGGTAAGAGTCCTTGGATTGGAAAATCTATAAGTTTTAAGCATGTGAAGTAAAACTGTGCATACAGATTCTTAAGCAAAACATAAATTAATCAATGGCCCATACACATAGTACACAGATATTTATGTTGGAAACCCTTAACCGGGATAAAAGCAACCTTCTTTGGTGTTGCACCTCTCAACTCTTCATTGTATTAATTTCACCATTCACAATACAATATATACAATATTCTAGGTATTATGCAGCTTTACAAAACCCTAATCCCTTAATATGGGATTAATTTAGAAAACCGTTAAAAATCTGATGCACCCATCCCCCCCCCCACACACACACATGTAAACAATATAACACATACCCAACATTCTCCCACTTGTTGTTTTCTTTGCATATAGGGGGTCACGAGATTACATAGTCAACAATGCCCATTTTTTTCTCTACACCAGGAGAACTTCTTGGTGCTCACATACTTTATCAATGAATCTGCAACATTCTTCAAAGTGTCAACCTTCTCCAACAACACCTTCTTGTCTTCAACCATGTCTATCACAAAGTGATACCGAACATCAATATGGTTTGTCTTTTGAATAATAAGTTGGGTCCTTTGCCGAGAAGATTGCACTCTAACTGTCACATTCTAATCTTATTGCTTGTTGTACCAACCCAATACTTCAACACAATCTTTGTAACCATATTATTTTCTTGCTTGCATGAGTGGCTGCCATGTATTCAGCTTTTGTAGTTGAGAGTGCCACTACAACCTGTCTTTTGTTCGTGCAATTGATTTCTCCTCCAAATAGGTTAAACACATACCCACTTGTAGATCTTCTAAAATCCAAATCTCTAGCCCAATCTACATCAACAAACTCATGTATGTCCAACAATATGTCGAATCATAGTCTTCCTTGGTAGCATAATCCATAACTAGAAGTGCCATGCAAATACTTGAAAACCCTATTTGTTGTTGTACAATGCTCCTTCACTGGTTTTGACATATACCTGCTCAAAACTCCCACTGCATGTGCAATGTTCGGTCTAGTACAAACAATTGCATACATCAAACTGCCAACCGCACTAAAATACAAAACATGGGACGTGTCATCTTCCTCTGTGTGTGTCTTGGGACACTGATCTGTAGATAAATTTACACCTACAAGAATAGGGACCTTGACCAGGTTACTTTCATGCATATTGAATCTCTACAATATCGTCTCGACATATTTTATCTGATTCAACCAGAGTTTCATGTTTGAACGATCTCTTTTAATCTCCATTCCCAAAATGAAGTTGCAACATTGAGATCCTTCATGTCAAATTTGGAGGATAGTTATGATTTCACCTCCTTGATAACATCCATGTTATTTCCTACCAGCAACATGACATCAACATGCAACACTACATAAATGAAGTGATTACCAACCTGCTTAGAATATACACGGTGATCATCCCTGCTTCTAAAAAATCTCAGTTCAAGGATGTACATGTCAAACTTTGGTACCATGTCTTAGGTGATTGCTTGAAATTATATAGTGACTTCTTTAGCTTATATACCAACTCTGTCTTTCCCTTCACTTCAAAGCCTTATGATTGCTTCATGTAGATTTATTCTTCCAAATCTCCATGTAGGAATGTTGTCTTCACATCCATCTGTTCTACTTCAAAATCAAAAGCAGCAACAACAGATAAAGAAATCTAATAGAGGTTAACTTGGTAACAGAGGAAAAAAATTTCACCAAAATCAATTCCCTCTACCTGGGAATAACCTTTTGCTACTAATCGAACTTTGTATTCCTCCACTTTTTCTTTTGCATTAACTTCTCTTAAACAACCATTTGCTACCAACATATTTTCTTCCAGTTGCCGACTCAACTAGATGCCATGCCTCATTCTTATCCAAGGCATCCATCTCTTCAACCATGGCCTTCTTCCAGAGTTTACTATCCTTTGAATTCACTACTTCCCCGATAATTATGGGATCATCATCAATAATAGATAAAGCAAAATTATCACGGAAATCAGGTGGACTATACCTCTATGGTTGCCTTCTTTCCCTCATTGATCTCCTCAATATTGGGGTATGAGGTTCTTCTTCTTCTGCTTCATCTTCTTTTATTGAGTCAGATTTTGGATCATCCAACTCAAACTCTATTTTCTCGGTTTCTTCTTCCCTTGGTAGGAATTCTTATTTGGGAACATCCTTAACCTCTCTAAAAACAACATCCCGACTATAGACAACATTCTTAGTTTATGGGTTTCAAGGTTTATAGTCTTTTTTATAACCAACAAAGATGCACGTTTTAGCTTTATTATCCAGTTTACTCTTATTTTCCTTTGGAGCATGTACATAAGAATCACAGCCAAACACTCTGAGATGTTCAAGAGAGGGTTTCTTACCAATACATGCCCGTCTGGAGTTATGTCATCCAACGCTAATGAAAGTGATTGATTGACCAGGTAACATATAGTACCCACTACCTCTGCCCAAAATTTATGTCCTAACCCGACACCATTGCGCATGCTCCTTGCTTTTTTCCACTAGTGTCATGCTCATCCTTTCCGCCACTCCACTATGTCGAGGTGTGTATGGAGTAGTCTTTTTCCTTGCTATACCACACTTATTATAGAATTCTTCGAATTCATTTCCACGAAATTCTCTACCATTATCCGTCCTCAGTACCTTTATTTTTTTCTCTATCTAATTTTCTACCAGAGCCTTAAACTCTTTAAACTTATCAAATACCTTAAATTTATTCCTAAGAAAATAAATCCATGTATTCCTTGAGAAATCATCTATGAATGAATCATAATACACAGATTTACCTACTAATGGAACAAACACATCACTGTGTATCAACTCTAATATCCCCTTTGCTCTTGTAGCACCATATGGGAATCTTACTCAATTTCGTTTGCCATATATGTAATGTTCATAGATATCAAAATCCAAGGTGCAATTAGACATACCTTTATCGTGTAGTGTTTGAAATCCCTTTTCTCCAATATGTCCCAGTCTTTGATGCCACAACATGGTCTTTTTTCCAAGGATAGTATAGATCATGTCTTGTTTATTTATCTGCTCGGAGACAACAAAAATGTTACACCCATCAATATAGGTACTTCCCAACAACTTGTACAAAGTTCCACACCAAATTCCCCTCATCAACACCATTTCTCTTGATACCATCTTGCAAGTGCCCTTTCCTAATAAAGTATCCACACCTGCATCATCCAACTTACTTACAACTATTAGGCTCTTGGATAGATTTGAAATGTGTAGAACCTCGGGGAGAGTTTGAATCCTTCCATCTTTTAGCGACAACTTAACCCTTACATATCCCATGATTTTGGATGCTGAGTCATCTCTTAGGAAGACATCACCACCATCGTACTTTTCATATTCACAAAACCACTCCCTATGAAGAGTCATATGAAATGACACACCTGAGTCGATCAACCATACACCATGATCTGCATGTGTACCTATAGATGCCAAGTAAACATCACCTCCTTCTTATATGGAGGTTTTGCCTCTGTGAAAGAGGCATCGTCAGATCCCTTTTCTTTATCAACCTTCTTAGACCTGCAATCCTTCTTATAATGCCCAACTTTACCACACTTTCACCATTTCCTCAAAGATTTTTCTGGAGACTTAGATCTCTCCTCGAAGACTTGTTTTTATTCCTATCTCGGGGATGACCTCTTGCAAATAAAGCATTTGTGCTCTGACAATCCATGGGTTTCCGCCTCGCCTCTTCTGATAACAAGGATGCAACTACATCCTCATACTTCGATGCAGATTGAGTGGTACTACCAATTGATACAACCAGATTATCCCAATAGTTTGGCAAAGCACATAATAGGGTAATGCACTTATCTTCTTCTACAAGCTTAATATCAACAGAGACAAGTCGACTTACCATAGTATCGAAGGCATTTAGATTCTTTGTCATTGAATGTCCATCTTCCGTCCTAAGATGACACAAATTCTTTTGAAGAAACAACTTGTTTACCATGGACTTTGATTGATACAAATTCCCCAACTTTTCCCATAGTTCCTTGACTATAGATTCTCCCGAGACATTCAATAACACCGAATTTTCCAAGCATAGTTGAATTGTACTCCTTGTTCTTATATCAAGCTTCTCACATTCTTCTTTCGATATACTAGTAGATTGTGTACCAATTGATTATGTACCAATAGGTTGTGTACATGGATCTACAACAATCCATTGTTCTTTGTCTACAAGAAGGTCCTCTATCTTGAGCTTCCATAGCTCAAAGCTTTGATCGTTGAACTTCTCAATCTCGATTCTCGAACTACTCGCTATTCTCTTTCAACACACAAATCACCATTGCAAAGCTCTTACTAAACCCAGGTTTAACACAAACCCAAAATAAACTTGATTTATCAAGACCAAGCCAAACCCTAAACAACAAAGGTGTCCCCCTGAAGCCAAAAATGTACTCTAATACCGCATGTAAGTTTTAAACATGTGAAGTAAAACCATGCATACATATTCTTAAGCAAAACATAAATGAATCAATGATTCATACACATAGTACACAATGATTTATGATAGAAACCCTTAACCATGAGAAAATCAACCTTCCTTGGTGTTGCACCTCTCAGCTCTTCATTGTATTAATTTCACCATTCACACTACAATATATACAATATTTTAGGTATTCTGCAACTACCAAAACCCTAATCCCTTAATCCAGGATTGATTTAGAAAACCGTTGAAAATTCAACGCACCCTGCCCCCCCCCCCC
>ML854587.1:0-23504 GCA_009831015.1 Picea engelmannii | reverse complement strand
AAATTCATAGTGTTATTTACATTTTCATCATGCTTTAGCATGGTAATTCCTGTATTAGGATTAATTACAAATTTGGGGGAAACAAGGTGTTACAGCTGCTCATTGGTTTGTAGCTATCCCTGATGATTCTTCTTTTAAGGGGTTTTTTGGGATGTGATCTTATCCTGGTAATCATGGGTCTCTTGTAAAGGCGTACCTTTTGGTCCTTTTTCACTGTTTCAGAGTGTGTGCGCTTGGGAACTGTGTCGTCATCCTTGCATGAATCCTTTGCCTTGCATGTTGTGTGCCAATCATTTCCTCCCACAGGATCTTTGTGTGGATGAGGTGTCCCCATTCCTGCTCTCAGGCTATCCTTTTGATCTTCATCCTTTGTCGTCTGTGGATTACCCTTTCCGCTCTCCCACGACCAACCCCTGTACTTCCTTCTATTGACTTGACCGTACTGTCGTACCACCTCTTGTGGTGTGACCGTGATCTACATTGTAACTCGTGTTCAAATGGTGGCCTATCGGATTCTGCTTGGATTCTACTTGACCTTCAATTAATTCTGTGCCTCTAGCCTCAATGTGGTCATCTATACATCAACTGTCATCATAGTGCTTTGCCGCTAGTTGGGTGCAATCTGTCTGAAACTGGCCATTCGGGATGTTACTCCATGTGGAATCCAATTCTAATCCTTCCTTGTCGACCCCTTCATTAGCGATTCTATCTGCTAGTCCATTTGTTGACCTTCGAACCCAGCGCAACTCCACTGTGATCCCCATCTGCAAATGCTCCTGAATTTTTTGCAAGGAGTACGCCAAGCACCAGTGCCTCTGAATTTTTCCCACTCTGGTGTCGTTTTGGAGTTTCCTTACTATGTTGATGACCATCATTGAATTTCCTTCCACTATTACGTTGATCATCCCTTCCCGATGTAGTATCTCAAGGCTGGTCTCTGGGGCTCCAAATTCCGCAGCGTTGTTGGTTGAGTTCCCCAGACTCCCAGTGTACAGCCGGATAATTTTTCCTTGACTGTCCTTGATTACTCTCCCCGTATTTGTTCGTCCTGGGTTACCTTTTGATGCCCCATCGAAATTTAGCTTGAGGGAGCCCTCTGGTGGCGGTTTCCAGTTGCGCTCACCTACTTGTAGTTGCGACAACCGTCTTACATGATTGGGGTTGCGTCCTCCTTTCAGTTGAAAAGCCTCTAGAATTCTGAGATCCCGATCTGTGAGTTGCGCTCCTCCTATCTGGCAGTTGCGGCTCTGTACCGTTTCTCTTGTCATGGCTATTATTGTTTCCTTGATCTTTCCTGCCGTCCATCATTGGTTCTCGAAGATGCGTCGATTTCGTTCCTTCCATATTTCCCAAATGACCATGCCGGGAATGAGGGTCCAACATAGATTCACCTCTTCATTTTCGTTGTAGTTTTCCTTCCATGTGTTTATAGTTGCAGAAATATTACCTCTGATCCTATTAGACTGTCAGAAAATGCATGCCGCCTAGTCCCATACTTCTGCTGTGTAGGGACATTCATCTAGGAGATGGTTCGTTGTTTCCTCCTTTTCTTCACATAGGTGACATCTTGAAGGGCCTATGAAACCTCTCTTCTTTAGGTTTTCCCAAGTTAGGATTCGGTTGTGTAGTATTAGCCACTGGAAGATTTTTATTTTTGACCAATGGGGGCTGTTCCAAAGCTTGTTCCACTGATGCGTCGAGTCTTCTTGGTCTTGGTTTGCTATGTAGTGGCGTACTTCTTTAAGATTGAATTCCCCGTCGACTTCATGCCCCCATCTCAACTGGTCATTTCCGTCCGTGACTGCAATTTTTCGTCTGCCCAATTCCTCCTCCACCTCTTTTACTATTGTTGCGATCTGGTCTCTAGTCAATGGGGTGAGAGTGTTCCAGATTCGCCATTTGTTGCGATCTATTTCTTGTTTCCAGTAATGGTAGACTCAGGTTTTGCCTTGCGCCATCGTCTCCTGTTGGAGTGCCTCCTGGCCCAGTTTTTCCATTTTGGGTTCCTGTTGTTGGGCATCCTCCCAGAATCGGGCGATTCTACCATTCCTTATTTCCCAAAAGCTGTGTGTCTAGATCCAGGTCTTGTTGCGCTAGGCTAAGTTCCAGATGGTAGAACCTTCCCTGGTGCCTTTGAAGCGGATTTTGTCCCAGTCACAAATGTCCGAGGCATACTTTGCCTTCCAATGGTTGACCCATGGCATGGTCATTTATTTGACCCATCACCACCAGAGTTTATCCCTATAGGCGTCATTGGTCACTTGCGGGTCATGTAGCCCCAAACCTCCTTTGCTTTTTGGTTTACAAACCTTCTCCCAAGCCACCAGTGCCTATTTTTTCCTTGTTTCCGCTCCTTGCCACAGGAATCCCCTTTGTATGGATCTTATTTTTTGTAGAATCCCCTTGGGGGCTGGGAAAACTGACATCATAAAGGTTGGGATAGCTTGCAAAACTGACTTGGTTAGGATAAGTCTTCCGTCTAGGTTGAGGGATCTGTACGTCCAATTTTTTACCTGGTTTTGTAGCTTGTTGAATATTCCTTCCCAAGTTGACAGCTTGTAGACTTTGTCTGTCAGGGGGGATGCCCAAGTACTTGGTTGGGAGGGCTTTGTGTTCAAATCCCAAGATGTTGGCCAAATTCCTTTGGATAACAGGGTTGGTATTAAAGAAGAAGATCATAGATTTGGACTGGTTTATCTCTGCCCCCGAGGCTTCCCCAAACTCGTCTAAGATTCGTTTGTAGGCTTTTGCTTCCTTGACCATGGGCATTCCATGAAGTAAGGTATCATCCATGAACTGTTGGTGTGTAGAAGTTCGACAATTCTTGTAGGGTTTGATACCTTTTATTTCCCCTGTTGCGGTTGCGCTTTTTATGCTTTGATTGAGTCCTTCCATCATTAAGATGAATAGGAAGGAGGACAGTGGGTCTCCCTGTCTGGTGCCTCTCGTGGGCCAGTAAGGTTTGGCAGGGGCTCCATTTACTAGTAGTGAGATGTCTCCCTGTCTGGTGCCTCTCGTGGGCCAGTAAGGTTTGGCAGGGGCTCCATTTACTAGTAGTGAGAAGATTGTTGTGGATGCTAGGTTGACTATCCATCTCATCCAATGTTGGGTGAAGCCTAAGGCTTCCAAGGTCCTGACCATATAGTGCTAGTTGATTTTGTCATAGGCTATTGCTAGGTCTAGTTGTATTATCATTCCCCCTCTTTTATGAAGCTTCAGGGTGTGGATAAGTTCGTGAGCATGGATAATATTGTCCATTATTTGCCTACTTTCCACGAAACCTGCCTGCTCTTGTGAAACTAGTGTGGGTAGTAGTGGTTTCAATCTATTTTCTATGACCTTGGAAATTATCTTATACACCACATTGCACAACGCTATAGGTCTGTAACGATCAGGGGTTTTGGCTTCATTTTATTTGGGGATGAGTGTAATCATTGTAGCATTTAGTGCTTTGAAAATGGAGGCTAACCTTCTAGAGTCTTCCACTACCCTATAAACGTCATGTTTGACAAATTCCCAACAGGTTTTGAAGAACTCCACTGTGAAATCATCTGGGCCTGGGGATTTTTCGTTAGGCATTTCTTGGAGTGCTTGATCTATTTCCTCCTTCGTAATGGGCTTGTTCAGGTTGTTGTTTTGTTCGTCTGTTACTAGGCGAGAGATATGTTGGATTACCTTTTGTATGGCCTTCGTTCTATCTTGGTTAGGTTTCTAGGCTATCCCGTGGAAGTGGTTTACCAGAGTTGTTTCGATGTCCTTATGGGACTCTCTTTCTATGCCATCCTCGTCCCTAATCTTCAAGATTTTGTTGTGGGCTCTTCTAGCCATGGTTGTTCTATGAAAAAACTTGGTGTTCCTTTCTCCTTCCTTTAGCCATCCAATTTGGGATTTGTGTCACCAGAGAGTTTCTTCTTGCTGGCACTGCTCATCCCATTCCTGGGTCATCTGGATCTCCGCCTTTTTCCGCTCCTCATTGTAGCCCTCCAAAATGCAGGTTTCCTGGAGCTTTTTCAATTTTTCTTCAATGTTGTTCTTCTCTTGGTTTATATTCCCAAAAGTGTCCTTGTTCCACTCCTTGAGCCTATATTTGATATGTTTTAGCTTTTTGTAGAGTTTGAACATCCTCGTCCCTTGCTCTCGTTGCTCCTCACGCCACCACTGTTTGATTCTTTCCTTGAAAGTCGGGTGTTCCATCCTTAATTTCTCAAATCTGAAAGGTCTGTTCTTTGGTGTGGTCTGGAAGCCTGCTTCCAGTTGCACTGGCCAGTGATCAGATCCCCCCCATGGAAGGATGTTGCAGTCTAAGGTTAGCCCCTTCATAATGATTGACTCTGACACTAGGAATCTATCGAGTCTTGTTACTACCTGATGCTGGCTCATTCACTTATTGTTCCAGGTGAATTGGCCATTATTGGTTTTCAGATCTACCATCTCCTTTGTGTCTATGAATTTTGAGAACTCCTCCGCATCTCTATCCAATCTTCTTATACCTCCTTTTTTCTAAGCAAGTATCGTGATGATGTTGAAATCCCCGGCTAGGATCCAATGGATATTGTTGGCTCGATTTTTAAGATCATCTAGGTCTCTTAGCATTCCTCTCCTATCCCGTGACACCTGGGGTCCATACACATTAGTGCATAAATTCACCTTTGTGTTCCCAATGAGTTGCATGCAAATCGTAAGGGTATGCCTTGTCACTTCGGCTGCTATTAGGGTTAGTAATTGTGGGTTCCACAGGGTGAGGATACCTCCTACCATTTGGTGGTCGCCAATAGCCACCATCTTGTACTTGCGTCATTGTTGTTTACTGATTGTTTCCATTCTATCTATATTACACTTGGTCTCTTGAATAAAGTAGAGATCTGGTTGTTCCTGTTTTAGTCTACTTCTAAGGATTCGTTGCTTTCTTGGGCTATTTAGGCCTATTATATTCCAAGTTATAACCTTTGTTTAAACTTGCGAGGGGGGAGTTGGGGAAGATTTTTTTGATCTTACCCAAGTTTATCAGTGGCGCTCCAAGCTCCTGCAGGGCTACACTATTGGATTTCCTGTCTTTTTTCCTCTGTGTCTGCTTGGGTGAGAGTTGTAGTTGTACCTCACTGGCTTTGACTCCTAGGTGTCCAATCTCCTCGTGTGTATGCTTAAGGCCTCTATATTTGGCTTCCTCCCTTAGGAGGAACAAGTACTGGATGTGGTCAAGTTGCTTTGTTGGTACATTGTCCACTCCCTGTCTTTTCCATTGCTCCAGTATGTTCGTGAGATCTATCCCTTCCCTTTCCACCAGGTCTCTGAGTTTCGTGTCTTCTGTGCCTACTTTGCTTGGTGTCATTTCCGCCTCTCCCTCTGTGTCTTGCATGTGGGTGTTGTCGTCTCTGATTTCTCCCTCCATCGGAGTTGCGTAGCTTCCTTGTTCCTTCTGGTTATTTGGCTGGTCAGTGGGCTTGTTTGGTGTTTGTTCTCTGACTTCCTGAACTTTTGTCGTATCCTTCTTGGCTTCTGCCCCTTGATTGGTTTTATCCCTTCCTTCCGGGGTAATCCCGACCTCTGGGTTATTTCCTGCTTGGGCTTTGCTCTACTTTTTGTTGGCTCTACTTCTGGGGTTTGGTTTAACAAACCCATCCTCATCCTGCTCTGGTTTGGGGTTTCATGTTTCCTGTTTTTTATTAAGTGGGCATTCCCTGATCAAGTGACCATGTTCATGGCACCTTCTACATCGGAAGGGGATATGTTCATAATCTATGTTTTGGATCCATTCCTCATCCCCATAATCGAGGATTATGGCTTCTAGGAGTGCTCCCAACACATCCATATCTATACATATTCTTGTGTAAGATGTGTATCTCCCCTTCAGGGTGGCTTATGCGGTCTTTATATATTACCCCAGTTTATTCCCTATTGCTTCAAACGTAGAGAGTAACCAATAGTCTAAGGGTAGGGAATAGAGTCTCAGCCAGACTGGTACCTTTTTGAAGGTCTCTTTTTCTGGGGAGAAATTATCCTTCCATGGCTGCATGTACAGTCCTGCTGATGCATGGAAGTATGGTCCTCCTTCAAATACTCTATCTATGTCCTCCAGGTTTATGAAGACTATTGTGAAGAAACCTTTCGAGCCCAGATGGAGCTCCACTTCCCCATTTGGCTTCCAGTGATATTTGATCCAGTTGAATAACGCTCTCTCGGTGGGCCACAAGCCCATAAATTTGCAAATTAGCACATGTGCCTTCATCTGATCCCTATAGAGTTGCGTCTGTGGATCCTCCAGTATCACCTTGGGTATCAATGATGATTTGGGTTTGCATGGGTTGCACCCTTCTGCCTAGTTAGTCGTTGCTGTGTTTTACGTCACGTTATGAGTTTCTCTGGCTTCATCTTCCATGAATTCACTTTTCCCCTTGTTCCTTTCCTAACCTATTCCAAGTTCATATCCCGAGGTGCCTGTCACTAGTGCCTTGAAAAATATACCCCTTGGCCCTTTCCCTCTATCTACCACTACCTGTTTGTATGAGGGGGTACCCTTAGCCTCCCCTCTGGTGCTCATGCTGCCCTCTTCTATGGTCGCGACTGTCAACCCTAGCTTGTGGTTGCTCCGAGAAGTTCGGAGCTCTTAAGGACCCTATACCTCCTCTTACCGGTATTCCATATAATCAATGGAATTCATTCTTATTCTTCTTATTAATTAATAAACAAAATAATATTAACCTTTTTTTTCCAAATAGAAAAAAGATCGCATATTAGAAATATAATGAAAGCTCTACAATAACATTCCATAAAGAGATTAAAATTGTTGTCCTTTGTAAAACAAAATTCTCCATCAACACTAGTCGTTCCAAAAGTACTTCCCACGAAAACACTGTCCATCCTTTACTATTCCTTTTACAATAGCCTATCAAAAATCCAAACTAAAAAGACCTTAATTAAAATTAAGGCATTCTTTCAAAATCATCTACCTGATCTCTCATCCCTATGGCATAATATAAAATACCTTCATCCAAAAATAAAGCTTGCTTTGAACGCTGATCAACTTCCCTATTAAATTCCCTATATATATGTTGGATTTTTGAAATATGAAAACTTTCACTCAACTGGCGAATTCTAGTCATCCATATCTGTAAAGTAATCCCCTGCAAGTTATTTTTAAAGGAAAACCAGTCAACTATTACTTTAGAGTCTCCAACCAACTATACGCAAGAAACCTGTTTATGAAGAGAAATAAACAAGATACTCCACAAAGCCAAGAGTTCCCCCCTTGCATTAGTTCCAACTCCATAATTCAATTTAATGTTGTAAACACCCAGGACTGGACATTTTAGTATAGCACCTACATCACATTTTTCTCTTCCATTTTGAGAAGCATCATCAAAAACCCAAAAACCATATTCCCATCGAGCAAGGGAGGACGAGCTATTCTTTGAGACTAGACATAATGAACTTCAATGAACTCTCCCATATCTTGTAAAACTTGATTACACACCCTAAAAAGAGACAAATTTTGATCTTAAAAAATAATAAGATTTCTACGTCTCTAAACTTCCCAACAGATATATCAAGGTAATTCCTTCCAATTTTCCTTCTCCTTATTCCAAGCCTAGAAGCATTCACGAAGCTGCCCACATTCCCAAACTCTCTGAAAATTAATAACATTTAATAAATATTTCCAAACTTCTTTTGAGAAAGAACAATAAACCATTTAATGTTTATTGTTTCCTCCCCCTCACCACACATAATACATCTACTAGGACCAGGAAAACCTCTTTTTAACAAGTTATCCCAAGTTAAAATTATGTTTTCTATCATCAACCAACTAAATAATTTAATTCTCAAAGGAATTTGCCAATTCCAAACATCAATCAACCAGTCCTCTAAACCATCACCAATATCATCTAAAAATTAAACCTCATTAGCCTGTTTTACATAGACTTTCCCTTATTTATTGTCCCAAGAACAAACAATAGAATCACTTTCATCAGATAAAACAAGACCAGAATGTTTAAGTCCCCTCACATAACTCTCCCATTCATATTTTTGATCCTCGGAAAGATCAAGCATTTCTGCATTTTTCCAATTAAAACCATGCCAAAAACATTTATCATTAGAAGCTACTTGTGCTAGACATTTTAGACTTTTTGAGTGAAGAGTGGAAACCAAACTGTCAGACAGTTTGTAGTAAGATTGAGATCCTATCAAAGGATCCAACCCAACACGAATATCCCAACCATTTCCAGGCTTTCAGGCTATCTAGTTTGTGATAAGAGGCAATGAAGAAGTAAGAGCTCTCCAACAATTTGACATTCCTTTCAAATTCAAGCTCCATTTCCTAAACCACTCAACTACATGATTACTTTTTAGATATTTTATAAGAATCACTTCATGCCACAGACCTGGGACCAATAAAATCCTCCACAAACCCTTTGCTGCCAAATATTTTGATCTGGATTATTTTTGGAACAAAATGAAAGCAAAGATATTACAATGAAGTACACATAAAAATTGTCAGAAACACAGAAATACAACAATATGTGTTTTCTATTAATGAAAAAAATGTACAGAGACTATAAAAATACAGAGTGCAAGACTCGCTAGAATGG
This sequence comes from Picea engelmannii, assembly GCA_009831015.1. NCBI lineage: Eukaryota > Viridiplantae > Streptophyta > Pinopsida > Pinales > Pinaceae > Picea > Picea engelmannii. The sequence continues at coordinate 14,919 of ML854587.1, read as the reverse complement.
TGGCAACTTTATCTCTAAGAAGACGACTATGCTCATTTGCAAGAAGATGATTACAATGAGGCTCTGAAGGCCTTTTTATGATAAACATGAATGCCAAAACCCTAGACATCCAAAAACCTAACCCTAGGAGATGAAGCACCAAAAGTCACGTGGGCCCCGTTGGGGTAAGTTAGTACATTAACTTCCCAGGGTCGTAACTTTTGCATACGATCTCTGTTTTAGGCGCGTGATAACCCGTTGCAAAGGTCTTTTCGAGAACTATGCATTATGTCGTCAAACTTTGACTCTGTCTACAATTTGATTGTGGCAAGCCAATAAAACATTGTTTAGAGCCCCAAAACAAACCTGGAAGTACAAAAAGATGTATTGACATGAAAAATTGCAAAATAAGCCAGTTGGAATAGGTGGGTGGCCACCAGTATCCACCTGGATGTTGTGTAGGGCTTCAAGACATCCTCGTAAGTGCAGAACCCACAATTACAAAGTAATGTCCCCATTACAGAGAAACGTGTTGAATTGAAAACTGTCAGGATGAGCCAGTTAGAATTTGGAACAGGTGGGTGGCCACCAATATCCACCTGGATCAATCCTCCCCCCTTAGGAGGCAATGGTCTCCATTGCGTTGAGTGCCCGAGGAAGAGGGGGAAGCATTTTTTGAATCTGAATCTTGGTGAGTTGCGTGCCTTGTTGGTGAAGTTGTGTTGCTTGGTCTGTGGAAGGCTGTCACAAACCTATTGTTGGTAGGGTTGAATCTATTCCACCAACCTGTTGTCTCTGGGCTTGACAGGGCATTGTGTAGTCACCATTGTAGGCAAAGAAACAATATATGTTTTCTCTTCTACAATTTCCTTCTGCAATCTACTTCTGCTGGATATAAGGTGTTGAGGCGCAGTGGTTGTAGTAGCCTTCTGTGGATCCTTTGAACAAATTGTGAAGAGGATGAATTTTGCAGTATGAGAGATTCCCTTGTGCCACTGTTTTAGTGGAACAATAGTCGGAACTACCTCTGGTATCCTATAGAGCTGACCCCCGAGAGTAATAATGACACTACGAGGTCGAGACTCATAAACAACATGATTTTTCCACATATATAGTTGGCCCAAAACAACATCACAGACATCAATAGGGGAAACATCACACACTAGCTCATCCTTGAAGGGTTGGATGCCATAGGATAGGCGACACTGTTGGTTGACACAGAGATCTCGTACCTGGTGAAGCCACCGATTTTGTATGGCTACGGGTGTGGTGTTGTCGACAACCTCAACTGTTGGATGACCTCAACTGAGATGAGGTTCTTCTGGATACCGCTATCAACAATGAAATGCAATGGGGTCCCCTTCACCCACATATGTGAATGGAAGAGGCACTCCCCCTCTTCACGATCTAATGGTTCTTCTGGTTGAATTGTTGCGGTCGCGACAATAGTAGTAGTATCTGCGTCGATGATCTATCTATTTTCAATATTTTCTGTATCAGATTCTGAATGAGGGTTTGGCTCCTTGTCTTTGACCTCGGCCACCAATGACTGTTTAGAGCGACATTCATCGGTGTTGTGCAAGGGGCTTTTGTGGAAGTCGTGCCACTTCCCAATGTCATTCTTCGTCTTTCCTTTACCCTTCTTTTCCTGTGTCTTGGACTGGTTGTCAGAAGGTTGTTGGTTAGGGTTGTCTTTACCATGCTTTGGTTGTTGCGGATTTGCAGACCCAGACTCCCATTTGTTCTAGTGCCTAAATTTCTTCTTGATTTTGAAATCATATCGATAAGCAACTCCCAATGATGAGATGTTTAAGAAATCCATTCCGGTTTCGATGTACCTATGCAAAGCCCCATGGTATTTCTGAACCATATGTTGCTCGGATTCTTTGATACCTATCTTGGTGTGCAAGGTATGGAAAGTATTTGTGAACTCCGACACTGTTTGGCTCTTCTCTTTCCGTAGTGTGGTCCATCTGATGTACTAGTCTTCATAGTTATCAACAGGGTAGTATTGTTCCTTGACCGCATCCACAAAAAAATCCCAAGTGGGCTCGACCCCATATATTCCAGATTCCTCTTTGGAACTTACTCCCAGTAAGTTTCCCACCAATGTTTGACATGGGGGAGAGCCTTGAGGAGTGCGAAGGTGATATTTTCCCTGTCGGAAAAATTGTGAACAGAGAAATAACCTTCTAGCAGATTCAACCGTTTTTCTAAGGCATTTGCATATATCTGACCTTCAAATACGGGAATATCAAAACTCACTTGTACCTTGAAAGGAGAGGCTCCTTCAAAGTGGTCGCTTGATGAAGATGTGCCTGTTGCTATTGACAGTCGTTGAAGGACATGGGAAAAATTCTCCATCATTTCATCCCTTTGTCGTGCGAGAGCTTGCTCAAGCAACATGTTAATAGAATCTTCTACTACATCGTGTTTCTTTTCTGCTGTCATAGAGGGTTTCTTGGGCATGTGAGAGTGATTGTCCTCAAGAGAGACAATATCGAGACCCAACTTGCTATACTCGGATCTTATAGGGGACATGCACTAAAAAACGATCAAGAGCAGCCTGCTATGATACCACTGATCCAGATTAATTTTGGAACGAAATGAAAACAAAGATATTACAATGAAGCACACATAAAAATTTCCAGAAACAGAGAAATACAACAATACATGATTTGTATTAATGAAATAAATGTACAAAGATTGTAAAAATACACAGTGCAAGACTTGCTAGAATGGTGGCAACGTTATCTTTGAGAAGAGATGTGACGGCTACGCTCATTCGCAAGAAGATGATTACAATGAGGCTTTGAAGGCCTTTTTATGATAAACATGACTGCCAAAACCCTAGACATCCAAAAACCTAACTCCTAGAGATGAAGTACCAAAAGTCACGTGGGCCCCGTTGGGGTAAGTTAGTACATTAACCTCATGAGGTTGTAAATTTTGCATACGATCTCTGATTTAGGTGCGCGATAACCCGTTGGAAAGGTATTTTCGAGAACTACACATTATGCCGTCAAACTCTAACTTTGTCTACAATTTGACTATGACAAGCCAAGAAAACAATGTTTAGAGCTCCAAAATGGCCCTGGAAGTACATAAAGGTGTATTGACATGAAAAATTCCAAAATAAGCTAGTTGGAATAAGTGGGTGGCCACCAATATCCACCTGGATGCTGTGTAGGGCTTCAGGATAGCCCTGTAAGTGCATAACCCATAATTACAAAGAAAAGTGTTGAACTGTAAACTGTCAAGATGAGCCAGTTGGAATTTGGAACAGCTGGGTGGCCACCAATATCCACTTGGATCAACTTTGCCAAAACAAAAAATATTTTTAAAGCCCCAACCTCCATTCTTCTTAGGCTTTGCAATCTTGTTCCAATTTACCAGATGAATACTTTCTTTCTCTTTTTTTCTAGTCCACAAAAAACTAAACATCCTCCTTCTAATTATGTCTAAAATACTTTTAGGGATCTTAGCCATAGACAACCAATAAACAAAAATGCTTTCCAAGACTGATTTTACAATTATAAACCTGCCTCCTAAGGTGAGCCATCTATGACACCAATTTGAGATTTTTTTCTCTACTTTTATAAACAACCACCTCCAATCATTTATAAAGTAGCAATTGGGTTTAAGAAAAACCCCAAATATTTAAAGACATCATCTAAATCTTTTACCTCATATGGTAAAATTTCTTTTAATTGTGATAACTCCTCCCTAGACTAACCTGCTTCCAAAAAATGTGACTTATGAGAACTAAAGGTCATTCCAATAGCATTGCAAAACAAATCAAGTTCATCCTTTAAAAATTTTCAATTCTGTCATTGGTCCTTTGCCAAATAAGACAATATCATCCAAAAAAAGCAAATGAATAATTCTAACTCCATTTTCTACTGAGACTCCTTCAATTTTACCTTCTTCAACAAGCTTTAAAAGAATTCTACTAAGACCTTCAACTATAATTATAAACAACAGGGGAGAAAGTGGACAACCTTGATTCAATCCTCTGGAGCTTTTAAAGAAACCAAAGGGGCTACCATTATTTAGAACAGAGAATTTTTTTGAGTTGACACACCCCAAAATCCAATCAGCAGCTTCCAAACTAAGACCAATCTGCAAAAGGACTATTCTAAGAAAACTCTAATCAACCCTATCGTAGGCTTTCATCATATCTAGTTTCAAAACCGGTGCTTTTGATTTCTTTATCTTTACACTATGCAAAGTCTCTAATTATCTTTACACTATCTTTATCTTTACACTGAGCTACTCCAATTGCATCAGTAATCTTCCTATTCTCCTAGAACCCAAATTGCTGCTTTGAGATACCTTTTGAGAGAAAAGATTTGATTCTATTAGCAATGATTTTTGTAATTACCTTGTACATCAAATTACACAGGGAAATGGGTCTAAATCCAACAAAGGACTCAGGCTTATCACTTTTTGGAATAAGAGCTACAAAGGTAGCATTGAGAGCCCCATTAATCTTCCCCTTCAATCTGGATTCCTCCACTACTTCCAACAGTGTAGGGCCCAAAAGATCGAAAAATTCCAAGAAAAATTCAACAGTCCAGCCATCTGGCCCAGTGCTTTTTGAAACAACAAAACCTTTCAAAGTGGTCAACACCTCGGATAACAGAACATGGGCAACAATTATCTTCCCCTCTTCCAAAGAAAAGAGTCTAGGATAAGTTTGAATAACTTCCAACTGATGAACTATAGAAATATTCTCTCGAGCTTTAAAAATATTTTGAAAATAAAAGACAACTTCCTTTTCTAAGTCCTTCTGACTAGTAGCCATAGAACCATCCTCCTTTCTTATTTCCCAAATAGTATTTGTTTGTCTTCTATAGTTGGCATATGAATGAAAAACTTTGTGTTCCTCTCTATAAGCAAGCCAAGTAACTCTATTTTTTTGTCTCCAAGTCTCCTCCTCTTGCTTTAACAGATCCAATTTCCTTTTCTCTTTCTCTGCAACCAAAACCCTATCAACTTCTCCCTCAAAACCCCCAGGAAAATTAGAGTAAATAAAATCCAAGTCTACTTCAAGCTGGACTGATTCCTCTTTTGATTTTAGCTTGTTGTGTCTCTCCCATTTAATGACCAAATATTTCATCAGTTTTAACTTTTGAACTAGTTTTTCCATTGGTGAAGAAAACTCCGAGACCATTAACTTTTGCCAATTTGAATGAACTAGAAACACAAATTGAGGATCCTTTAACCAAACTGAATTAAATTTAAAAGAGAGCTTAAGATTTTCCTACTCTTGGTCAAATTGTAAAACCACATGCATATGATAAGATAACTTAACTTTTACCACCCATGATCTATACATGAGACCCGATACCGCCAACTTTTCACTGATTAAAAAGTGATCCAACCTCTTTGCAAAAAAGTCATGTTTCCCTCTTCCATTCCTCCAAGTCGACAATAGATTTACTGGTTCTACAACAATTAACCCTTCTTCCTATAACAAAATATTAAAGAAGGAAGCCAACAAATATTTTCTAGCAGAACATCCCCAAACTTCCCTCGTAGAAATTGTGAAATTCAAGTCGCCTCCCAAAATTAAATCAAACTCCTTTAGTAAACCATCCACCTTTAAATTGTCCCAGAACATCTGTCTATTTGCATACAGTCCATAACAATTTACCAGCTTCAATTTCTTATTGAGTTGCTTTACGAATCCAACCCATCACTTATATTCTTCGTCTTATAATCATCTAATCCATCATTTATATTTTCATTATCAATATAATTATAAATAAACTATAATTTTTATCCATTCATTATTAATTAATAAATAAAATCAAACTTCCATTTATTGCCCACCCATAAACAAAACAAAACATTTCATTTTATTCCCATTATCCCCATAATAAATCAAATCGGGTGGGTAATATAGAGTAACACTATAACTTTCAGTTTTATTCTCATTAAATAAAAATCAAATCTTTCGTTCGTTTTAATGTCCAATTAATATAAAATGCTAATTTTGCCCCATGACTAGTCAACTCAATCCAAAAACCAAAATATTAACTAGCCAACTCAATCTCGTTTATGGATAATTAACAAGGTTGTGTGGTAGCGTAGTCCTTGCCAACGAGGTTAGAAAGCAAATTGTGGAAAATGGGGTCGAATTGTAAATGCCAGAAGTGTTCGGTGAAAAATGTATATCACGGAAATGTTGTGTGCAACATGTATATCACGGAACATGGGGCATAAGTAAATGGCGCTTGGCATGTAGAGCACCATTTATTTTTTGAAAGTATATAAGAAACTACAAAGTTGTTCACAGTGGAAGAAAAAAATTGGAAATTTAAATGCATTTGCCATATAGAGTGGTGAAAGATAAAAATGTATGAAGACATAAATTTAAAAGGAGATAAGAAAACAATTGTATTTGAAATATGTAAAAAAATAAAACTTTGTTACATACTACTGGAAATTTTGAAATGTATATCACGAAAATGTTGTGTGCAACATGTATATCACGGAACATGGGGCATAAGTAAATGACGCTTGGCATGCAGAGCACCATTTATTTTGAAATATATAAAAACATAAAAGTCTGTTACATATAAAAATTTAAATGAATTTGTCATACAGGCTGGTGAAAGATAAAAAATGTATGAACACATAAATTTAAAAGGAGATAAGAAAACAATTTCATTTGAAATATGTCAAAAAATAAAAGTTTGTTACATACTACTGGAAATTTTGAAATATACAAAAAAATTAAAGTCTGTTACATATAAATCGGAATTTCAATGTGTTTGTCATGTAGACTGGGATTGGGGCTCCCACGAACCATTAGAGAAATATGCACAAGAAACAAGACTGTAGAAAGAAGATAGAGTGCAATACCTACAAAAAAAATAAATTGAAAGGTATAAGTGTTTGCCTACACATCTCTATTTAAAAAAGTGGAATAACTGGGTTGATAAACAAAGCAGGATGCGATCAGTAGAATTACAGTGAGGGTACATATGAGCCCTTTGGCTATTTTCTTGCGACTATCGTTTCATTGATGTCGTCGATGACTGCGGTTTCAATGATGTCGTCGATGACTGCTGGAATCTTGGCAACTTCTTGTTGCCTTTCGTCGGTGGCCTGCTTCAATTCCCTTTCGATCCATTCTTCAATGTAGCTTCTCATTGGGGTGACGTTGATCTCATTCCAGATTTTTATGTTGAAACAATCATTTTATAATTCCTGGAAGTCGATAGAAAGATTACACATAGCCTGATGAATTTCCTCATTCTGTACTGAATATTTGACTAGCCAGTCGTCGACGTGAGCTTGATCAAACTGAAGAATGTTGTAAAACTTTTCCAGAGACAAGGCCTTAAACATAACAACTTGTTTATCAAACTCTTGCCTATTTAAGGGCAAGGAGTTTGCGATTAAGTCGGGGTCTTGGAAGTCGTTGGTTTTTCCGAACAAGTTTATTCTTGGCAGCCTTGTGAATAATTTATCTTCCTTCGATAGGCTTGTTCACATGACTGAACAATGAGATACAGGTTCTTCACTTTTTCTTTCCAACATGCATTCAATTGATCGATCCGGTTTTTGGATGGAAGATCTTGTTCTCTTATTTTTGTTTCTTTCATATTGTTGACAATGGTGCCAAAAGGAAGGATCATTTTTAAAAAGAATTTTTCTTCATCTTTTAACTTCGCCTGCAAATGTTTGAGCAAACTATGTGCCCTGGTTCCAAGGGAAGTGGTGGTTTGTGATGTTTTCCACGCCTAGATAACCAATTCCATTCTTTTCTTGATATTATTCTCCACATATCCTCTAGAGGATGCGAGTAGGGTGGAGGATTCTTTTACATTTTCTGCAGGGGTGGCAGGCATGTCTATTGCCAAAGGATTGACAAGCAATGGCATAGGAATCAAAGCCTCTTCCAATTCCTTGACCCGGTCCTTTAGTTTGGACTTCTTGGCCCCGATGCCTCCAATGGAATCATGAAGTGCTTCTCCACTCGTGTTGTGAAGCTGACAAATTTGGGATGGCCACATGTTGGCAAGGTCAAGCTCTGAACGAGATTTTCCTTTCTTATTTTTTACATCTTTTTTCTCAATTATCAATTTTTTGGACTGGCTATCAAAAACAACACTTTGGAACACGAAGGATTCATCTTCGTCAAAATTTTCGGTAACGAATATGTCCATTGGATGGCTATGCTGGATGGTGTCTTTGGGCTAATCAAGGTACCGGAACATGCTATCCAAATCAATGTCAAGTTCCATGTTATCACTCTGAATTTCCTGCTCTTCCGCTTGCCCCACATTTTTTTTTTCTCTTCTTCTCTACTGGAAGCTTATGAGAACTATCAATTTTAGAGTAAGGAGGGTCATTATATCCTCCCCCGTTTGAAGAACTCTGAGTTTCTTTGTTGCTATGGTGGGCCGTTGGAGCGATGCTCCCAGATGTCGTACTTTTTGGAGTGCTATTTTCTGATTGAACACTCTTATTACCAGGGCCTTTCCCCTATTGCGTGTACAATTTAGTGCAGCTTTACACTGTGTCTAGGTCGTCGACATCAGAGGCAGGAGCATTGTCGCCACTGTCTCTGTTTTCGGGCAAGTGTTTTTTGAAAAAACAATCGTCGAGGCCAAGTGTTTGTAAATGTTGTTGAAAAATATTATAGGGGTCAAACCCTCTTATGATTTCAGCATATTCCAGGTTGGAGATGCTAGAATGCGTTGCAAATTCGTCAATTTTGTTGACGTTTTTCAACACGAACTCCCCTACTTTCCAGGGCAGAGGAATGAACTATTTTTTTTCTTCCTTTTCTACAAATGCAACCGGTAGTTGTATTGTCGTGCTACTTCTGCAACAAACATTCTGTCCGTAATGTGACATGGAAGGAGAGCATGTTTTTCTGTGGAGCCAAAAATTCTTATGACAGTGTAATTAGCCAAATGTTCGAGTGTCGCCTTCCTATCCAAATAACTGGTTGCCTGTTTAGATATACGGGGAGCATCTTCTCCTAACAACAAAATTTTGAAAACAGACACGAAGCCATTAAAAACCTCATAAAAATAGTGGGAAGCCTTGTGCTTCCACAAGGCCTGGTACCAGAACATTACTGGGTCGAATTCCCAGTTGACATTCTTTGACAAAGACAGTTGTGGAAACCGACAGGAATGTGCTATCGCAAAAACTAAGTAGGACGACATATAAAATTTCTTTTCCCTTTTGAAGCTTGGCAATTGTGAATAGATTTCATGGGAAATTAACTTTCCCCAATAAAAAATGGCTTGTTCGTTGATTGTGAAATACAAAATATAAAGAGCCATCTAGGAAACAGTTGTTGTGGACTCTTGTCCTGTTATTCTTGTAAACATCTAGACAATTTTGCGAAATGGATTTCTAAATGAACTAACATGCAAGCTTGTAATATCTTCAGGAACTATAAGTGGGTTTTACAATAAATGGGGCAAGAGGTCCAACCCGTTATTATACTTTGCTAGGAACTGTTTGCAATCTTCTCCTCTGAACGTCAATGTTGGCTCTGACAATCTTAGAATCTGGCGGAAGACTTGAGGTGACAAAGAAACAGAAGAGCAGTCCCGCAGTGGAATAATTCTTTTGTCTGAAATAAATTTATCGACGCACCAAGAGACCAGGTCCTTATAGTAAAAAACCCCAGGGACACAGCCTGCACGAGCAATCGAAGAGGTCCAAATTACTTGGTTCTCTGTGGTAGAGGTTGAGTAATAAGAATATACCCTGGACCACTGGAAGTTCTGTTCCTTGCGCCCGAAGATGTTCACTGTATCTCCATAGAACTGTTGTCGAGCTGATGCTATAGATTTATGAGAACGTTGGTTTGCTCCAGATGATGGTTGAAATGAACAGTTAGAGTTGATAATGTAACTCTCCGCTAAATCTTGGTTAAAATCTTATGAATGGGAAGCTCCTCGAGCCTTTCGCTGATTAATGACAATCTGTATGGGTGGTGCATGATGAATTGTTAGTAGTAAAGCTTACTTATTACATATTTAGAAATGTAAAGGTGGTGGGTACAACGAAGAGCAATTAAGGATTGGAGGTTTCGTGAACGTGCCAAGGTGACGACGTGTGAACAACATTTCATGATTTTGAAATCAACACTCGAAAGGGATAATATACCCCCCCACAAATATTGGTTTAATAAGCATTAATAGGAGATATCCTCGAGCCTTTCGCCCATCAATGTCAATCTATACGGTTCGTGCATGATGAGTTGTTAGAAGTAAATGTCAATAATTGCATATTTAGAAACAAGATATGTATATATATATATATATATATATATATATATATATATATAAAAGACGATTTTTTTTCTTTTAATATAGACAAGTGGGAAGGTCAGGGAGACGTGGGAGAGCAAGGAAAGTATGGAAAGTTCTGAAAAGTGGCCGGACAGTATTCAAAAAAGGGTTACGGGGATACTGAGGAGAGGCGAGTGTTCCGTAGTCAAATTTTATGTATCGAATTTTTTTACTGCAAAACGTGTAAAACGGAAGAGATCATGATGGGGTAGTTCAGTGGCTGGTTTGTATATTTGCGGAATTCCGGCAAAGTGGCTAAGTATGGAATAGGGAAACGGTTGGGCAAACTCATTCTTAGAAGTGAGGATTGAAGTTTTCGTGAACGGACCAACCTGACGATGCACAAATGACATTCCATGATGTTTGAATTTAGCACTTGCTACCAGGAATACGATCCGCGAGTTTACTTGGTTCTTGGTTGTATGCTTCGTTTGTCAGTTTCTATATCGCGGAACTCCAAGGCATTTTTTTAGCCAGCCAGCCCGCAAGTCCGACTGTCAATTTGTATAGTGCGGAACTGTGGGTTTTGTTTGTAGGACATGGAACTATAGAGGAAATTTTTTGCCCTTTAATATAGCTTCTGTGGCTCAAATGTGGTATGGATCGTTTAGGAACTTTTCTATCCATAAACTAAGGTAATCTTGAGCCCGCCATCCCTGGAGCCCATGTGTCAATTTGTATATCGTGGAGCTTCGAATGGTGTTTGGAGGTCACAAAATATAGAAGTGCAATGTTGAGCCAGCCAACGCGCAAGTCCACCTATCAATTTGTATATTGCGGAACTCCGGGTGCTACTTGTAGGACACAGAACAATAGAGGGCCAATTTAAATAAAGGGGAAGTGCTCGTTTGAAATGCGTGAATCCGCCAAGCCGCGCAACAAGGCATTTTTAGAAAAAAATGATTAAGTAACCAGGAAGAGAAACTACAGGGAATAAAAGAGTGAGAAAATAAAAAGGGGGAGGGCAGTTTTCGTAAACGTGAATTGGTTTCAAAGAAGCCCCATTGTTGCAAAACCATCATTTTCTACTAATTGTTAGCAAATGCATTGTTGAAGATTAGATTTTATTGCAACCTGTGCGTGTAAGTATGTTCTTGATACATTCTTCGATGACTGTAAGATATTAACTTAACTATTAAACTTCATTTTCTACTAATCTTCAACAAATGCTTTGTTGAAGATTAGATTTTATTGGAACGTGTGGGTGTAACTGTAATCTTGATACATTCTTCCATTTGTTTAACATATTAACTTAAGTATTAAACTTCTTGCATTATGGGTTGTTAGCATTTAAAATTAATAACTGCATGTCTAGAAACAGGAATGACGATTTTGCTGCAAGATTGGACATTGGTTTTGCTATGTTCTATCTGCATTACGAATATAATTGAACGTTGGTTTGAAACAATGTGTAATCCATTTTTTGTTTGCATAAAAGGCTGGTGGATTGACACAGTACATTGTCATATAATCGTTAGATGTTCCATCTTAGAAAAAATAACCTAAGTAAACACAATATCGAAGAACTACGAGAGCACCAAACCATGCCAATGAGAACAGGCGTTAAATCCAGAAAAGAAGCAACAACGAAGACTCCAAGGAATTTTTTTTTAATAGCAAATCCATTTAAAAAAGAAAAGAAAAACACCTAGTATTGTACATCTATCCTTAGAAATTGAACCCAGTTCTTCAGGCCAAAACATTGAACGTATCTGCCAAAAACACAGACACGGGATCCACAGTATGCATGATCCTTGTAGTTTTCTCCTTGATGAATCATCCTGTGGTGAGATTGATAGTTTTCAAAAGCTTCCCATGAGAAAGAAGACGAAAAACGTTGTAGGGAAAATGGAATATCCCTTACCTGAAACTTAGGACACAGCTAGAAACCGCCTCTGCATAGTCGAAAAAAATTCAGGGACACAGGTTGCACGTGCAATTTCAGAGGCCCAAATTAGTCCATTCTGGGTGGAAGGAGATGACTAGTAGAAAATGCCTTGCAGTAGTGAGAGTTATGGACCTGGTTCCTGAAGGTGTTAATTGTATATCCAGAGGAAAGGACAATAGTCCCACAAGTGAATAATTTTTTGGCTTGAAATATATCTCTGTGAGCATCAACATATCATTTCCTTATAGTGAAACTCTTCCACCCAGAACAGACTAATTTGGAACTCTGGAATCCCTACTTTCGCGTTGCAAAGCGGCTATTGAATTCAACATCGGTTTCTTTTTTGAAACTCCTTTTGGTGTTATTAGGACCGCCATCACTGAGCCGAGAAGTTCCTTCCGTTATGGTTGATTTCAATTTGGGCACAAGACTGGGAAGAGTCTCTGCATTTTCATCATCGATTGTCGTATCATCTCCCATCAGATCATCTTCTTCCGGCTTAGAATCCATGACATCAACCTTTGCGCCAACCATGAATGCATCTGGGAAGGTTCTTTGAGTAGGCAAGGTTGCCTTGGAATTCTTTGGCTTGAAGTATATCTCTCGGTGTACCAAGGGACCATCTCCTTTTTTACTCCTGGGCGGAGGGAGATGAGTAGTAAGAATATGCCCTGGAATAGTGGAACCTTTGGCCATTATGCCCGAATGTGTTTACTATATCTGGACAGAACTGCTGCAAATTGGGGAGGGATAATATAACCCTCCGCAAATTATGGTTTAATGCGTATCAATGGAATATCTCCTCGAGCGTTTCGCTGAATAATGATAATCTCCAGGGTTCTTGTAGAATGAGTTGTTACCATTACAACTCACTAATTGCATATTTAGAAAAAAGTGTGAAGGTGGCGGTGACAACGAAGAGAGATTAAGAATTAGAAATTTCTTAAAGGCGCCAACCCACCAGCGCAGAAAAATAGATTGCATCATGTTTGAAATGAATACTTGGAAAGGATAACGTTCTTTTGCACAAATCTTAGTTTAATTCGTAGTAATGACAAATATTCTCCGGACTTTCGGACATTAATGACAATCTTAACAGTTCCTGCAGGATGAACTACTAGCATTAAAGCTTAATTATTGCATATCTGGAAACAAGTACAAAGGCAGTGGTGATGGCGAATTGTGATGAAGCATTGTACATTTCGTGCACCCGCCAACTAGCGAAACTGATTCCAAGAAATACCAAAGTATGGAAAGCGGTCGAGCAGGTTACCAAAGAAAAAGGGAAGAAGATATACCTAGGAGACTTGAAGGGTCGATTGTCATATTGCATCTCAGTGACAGATATCGACTGTCAATTTGTATGTCGCGAAATTTCGACTATTGTTTGTGCGTAGGGGAACAACGGAAGCCCAATGGTGAGAGGGCAATTTGTATATTGCTGAATTTTGGGTTTTGTATATAAAAGCATGAGACATTGGGAAAAAGGACCAAGCAAACAGAAAGCGAAAGCATACGAGATGAAGGGGGGTTTGTTTGCTAATTTGTAAATCGCAGAAGTCCGGGTGCTAGTTGCATGCGATAGAACAATGGGAATGCAATGTTAAACCCGCCTATGCAGGAACCCGCAATTCAAAATTTGTGTTCAATATGAAACGGGGAAGCGGTCGGTCGGGTTGGTGATATAAAAGTAACAATGGAAATCTAAAGACGTGAATCTGCCAAATCCCACACCTAGACATTTTCTGAAAAATGAGTAAGTAAAGAAAGGGAAAGCAGAGAGAATAGAGAAACTGGATATTTTCTGAAAAACGAGTAATACACACTAGATATGTACTATAAAGTATGAACATGAGATGTTGTAGAGCATGTACGGATCTCACATTCCATACTTAGCCACTTTTTGGATCGCAGGTTCTCGGACTGGCGGGCTCTAAATTGGGCATATATTGTTCCGTGGCCTACAAATAACATCCAAAATTCTGCGGTATACAAATTGGTTAGCGGACCTGCGGGCTAGCTCGATCAACATTGTACTCCTTTTGTTTCGTGTCATACAAATAACACTCGGAGTTCCGCGATATACAAGTTGACAGACGAAATCCAGGGTTGGCAGCCTCAAGAGTGCGATTGTTTATGGACGCTAATCCCTATTAACTATTTAACATTATCTAAAAATATTATTTTCAATACTAAATTATTAATATTAAATATTGATATTGTACAATTTAGTTAGACAAGAAGGTTTGTACAATATGAAACGGGGAAGCGGTCGATTGGTCGAGCTGGTGATATAAAAGTAAGTGAAATCTGAATACGTGAATCCGCCAACTTCCTTACCAAGAAATTTTCCTCGGGTTGGCGGGCTTAAAATTGGGCCTCTATTGTTCTATGAGCTACAAATAGCACCCAAGAGTTCCACGATATACAAATTGGCAGGCGGACTTGTGAGCTGGCTCGCTCAACATTGCATTTCTATTGTTCTGTGTCGTTCAAATAACACTTGGAGTTCCGCCATATACAAATTGACAGATGGACTCAAGGGCTGGCGGGCTCAATCTTGTGATTGTTTATGGATGGTGATCCCTATCAACTATCTAACACTACCTAAAAAACTTTATTTTCAATACTAAAGTATTAATATTAAATATTGATATTGTACAATTTAATTACATAAAATTATAAAAGGATGTGAAATATCTTATCTCAAAGAAAAAC
>WSFP011385844.1:0-28831 GCA_009831015.1 Picea engelmannii | reverse complement strand
TGGCGAATGAGTTGAGTGGAGTTCTGTCTATAGGAAACAAGTACTAGACGGAGCGAACCAGCCATGGGCCTGATGCTGCTGTAGCAACCACACATTTATATTAATTAAATGCCAAGTGGTGGAGAAGACTATAAATGATAGTGATGGGCCCGATGCTGCTGTGGCAACCACAGATTTATATTAATTAAATTGCACGTGGTAGAGAAGACTAAAAATGATAGTGCTCTAATTTATTAGTGTTGGAGATCCTTGTTATAAGTGATTCGACCTATGAAAGTGATGAAGAGTTATTGTGAGTGGGTTAACTCTGTAGCGATTTTTCCTCGTTAGTTACTTTTTAGGCAGGTTTTTTGAGCAGTGTGGTTTTAAATTTCCAGTAAATTTAGAACTTTTATCATTTTTTAACATTTGAGTGGGTTTAAAATGGGGAAAAATCTTTGTAATAGGATTTTGAAATATATTAAACTTGAATCCATGTTAAACTTATACTACCTTAAAAATCTAACCAAATTCAGACATTTTTTTAGCTGAAAAAGTTTCCTCCTAAATTAGCCTACTCCAAGTTATTATATCTGCAGTTGTAATAACAACAACTACCAATTGGAACGATGGATATATGAATACATATTTGTTTCTAATAATTAAATTGCACATGGTAGAGAAGACTAAAAATGATAGTGCTCTCATTTATTAGCGCTCGTGCGTTGGAGCAGCACATCCTTTTTATAAGTGATTTGACCTATGACAGTGATGAAGAGTTATTATATCTGCATTTGTAATGACAACAACTACCAATTGGAATGATGATATATATTTGTTTCTCGCTGGAGTATTAAAGGAGTGATGAAGAGTTATTATATCTGCATTTGTAATGACAACAACTACCAATTGCAATGATGGATATATGAATATATATTTGTTTCTGGCTGGAGTATTAAAGGAGTGATGAAGAGTTATAATATCTGCATTTGTAATGACAACAACTACCAATTGGAATGATGGATATATGGATATATATTTGTTTGTAGCTGGAGTATTAAAGGAGAGGGTGCAGATTGGTATTGCATTTACCAACAACGATTGCTTTCCTCAAAGGACAGGCCAAGTACTAAACCCAAATGTAAAGGACCGAGGTTTGGTAGCCCCTACAAGAAAGAGAACCCTATGCTCACATGGTATACAAATTACACATCAATAATATTGGTATTACATTACATCTCTGCACAATTAGTACACTCTTATATTGATGGATTAAGAGAGAGGGGTTGAGAGAATCTCTCAACAACCTCCAAGAAAACCCAAACCAATTTTATTGTAAGCATTATTTCAACACCCTCACACAATGCTTATATTACAAATATTATATCATAATTACAATACTCAAATTTCAACATAGATATTTGTCTTGATATGGTGTTCATCAACATTCCTATCCACTATGAAATCTTCTGGTATACCATGTTTCTTCTCCACAACTTCGAGCTTCCCTTTCAACTCATTTAAGATAACAAGGACCATCATTGATGAATTTGTAGAATTGTCTCCATATTGAATTATCCTATGGATACACTACCATATGTGGAATTCCCCTCAAGAGAAAATTTCGAATATTTTCAGTAGTCAATCATACAATTGACCTTTAAACACATATATAAAAATATACACAAGGATAAACTATAACTCACTATCATGAAGCAGCTAAGTACAACAAGAATCTCCATCTTTTAACAAACTTGTAAACATACTTAACAAGTGAATTGAAGGATCTATGGAGGCCTATATCTGGACTAGATAATCATTTAATTAGAGTAGAATAACACTATAGCAAACGATTAAATCACAATATCATAGAATGAGGCTTACAATCCATGCATAAAGAAAGAAGAAATTATTATTGAGTTAGTTTCACAAGATGATCATCCTTGATCTTCATAACAATACATAGCTTCATAGAACAAACAAGTTAGTTGTTCCTATTGAACACTTATAACAATTTATTTTAAAAAACTACTCATGCATTTTGCATGCATTATTTAGTCAAACAATCTATATATAAACACTAACCGACATACAAAAAAAATTGCAAATAGATTGCATCATGTTAGATGATTGACAAGACTGCATCAATTACCAACATACTCCCCCTTGATGTTGAGAGGGTTGACAATCCGATCTCGAAGTTTCAAAAACTAGACTCAAAGTTTCAAAATCTAGACTCAAAGTTTCAAAATCTAGACTTTAGAAACTGTCTTAGTGAAAATGTAAGTTGTTCTTTAGTCTTTATATACCTTAGTTCTACTTCATTCTTTTTCATCAAATCTCTAATGAAAGGATACTTTAAATCAAAATGTTTTGTCCTTCTATCTTGATTCTTGGCCAATTTGATGGCACTAGTGTTATCACAAAATATCGTTGTAGGATGAATTTGTTTCTCTCCAATTTATTCTAGAAATTTCCTAAGACATAATGATTGTGTACCTGTTGAGGTGACTACAACATACTCTGCTTATGTTGATGAAAGTGCAACTATACTTTGCTTCTTTGAATTCCAAGTCATCAAACCCTAACCAAAAGACAAAAAATTATGAGATGTAGACTTTCGGTCATCCAAACTTCCTCCCCAATCAGAATCACTAAATCCAACAAGATTAAACCTTTTAGAAGTGTAGTAATGAATACCAAAATTTAGAGTTCCTCTCACATACCTAAAAATCCTCTTGGTTTCCTTCATATGCATTTCATATGCCTCTGTCATGTATCTTAAAACAAGAGAGACTCAATAAGAAATATCAGGTCTTGTGTGGGTTAAAAACATCAAACTTCCAACAATACTTTTGTATGTTGCCTCATCAACTATTTCAACACCATCATCTCTACACAACACAATTCCATGAGAAGTTGGAGTGGAGGTTGGTTTACCATCTACCATATCAAATTTCTTCAACATATCTTTTGCATACTTTGTTTGACAAATGAAAATTTCATCCTCATTTTGATAAACCTCCATACTCAAAAAATATTGCATGAAACTCAAATCTTTCATCTCAACTTCATTCATCATAGCAATTTTGAATTCATCATTCATCTTAGAACTACTACCCATATATAATAAGTCATCAACATATATACTTACAGTAAGAATATCATTACCTTCTTGTTTGTAGTAAAGTGTAGGTTCACTTTTACTTCTATTGAAGCCACTCTCCTAAAAATATCCATCAATCCTAGCATACCATGTTCTTAGTGCTTGCTTGAGGCCATACAAAGTCTTCTTCAACTTGTATACTTGATGTTCTTTTCCTTTCCCTTGAAAACATTGTGGTTGTTCCACAAACACTTCTTCTTCTAAGTATCCATTCAAAAAATCACTTTTCATATCCATGTGATGAATGCTCCATTTCTTTTGAGTTGCTAATGAAATCATCATTCTAAGAGTCTCTTCTCTTGCCACTGGTGAAAATGTTTTTTCATAATCAATTCCATACCTCTATGTGAAGACTTTAGCAACTAATATTTCCTTGTGTCTTTCAACACTCCCATCACTATTGTACTTAGTCTTGTAGACCTATTTAGTACCAATCTTTTGCTTGTCATGTGGAAGTTTTGTAATCTCCCAAGTATCATTCCTATGAACCGAATCTATATCTTTTCACCCAAAACTCATTAGTACACTCATCTTAAAAACATGATGGCTCAAAATCAGCCTTGGAAAGTAAAGAAAAATTTATTGTCTCACCTATTGAATTTTCTTCATGTTCTGGACTTTTACTCCTTTGATAAATGTCACTTAATATTCTTACCTTCCTTGCAAAACTTGAATTTGATGTTGGGCTTGCACTTGGAACTGAAGAATTAGATGAGGGGCTACTTGGTGGCTTTGTATCACTTGGAACTGAAATATTAGTGGGTTTCTCACTATCAATATCATCAATAATATCCATATCCAAAATAGATTTAGACATATCATCATGGCATTTTTGATGACCATAAACTCCCCCTTCATAAAAAATAACATCTCTTCACACAAGAATGCTATTAGTGAGGGGATTATACAACCTGTAAGCCTTAATTTGTTCACTATATCCAACAAAAATGAATGAATCACTTTTTGGATCTAACTTTTGTCTCTTTTGATCAACTACATGGACATAGGCTACATAACCAAAGACTCTGAAATGATTAACATTAGGATTTTTTTCATACCAGGCTTCATATGGAGTCATCATATCAAGTGGACTTGTGGGACATCGATTGAAAATATATAAAGATGTAGCAATTGCATCACCCCAAAAAGAATTGCTTAATCCCTTGTTTTGTAGCATACTTCTTTCCATTTCCACCACTGTAAGGTTATTCCTTTTTTCTACTCCGTTTTCTTGAGGTGTGTAAGCAGTGGTGAGTTGTCTTTTGTTTCCATTCATATCATAGTAATTTTGAATATATTTTGAACAAAATTCTCCTCCGCGATCAATCCTTAAGCACTTGATTTTGCAACCTCTTTCATTTTCCACAAGGGATTTAAACCTCTTGAATGTATCAAAGAATTCATCCTTAGTCTTCAAAAAATAAACCCAACACCTTCGTGAGTAATCATCAATAAAAGTAATTAAATATGATGACTTACCCAAACTCTTTGTTTGCATAGGAACACAAATATTTTAGTGAACTAACTAAAGTGGATAATGGGCCCTCCATGCATTTCCTTTTGAAAATTTCTCTCTTGCATGTTGTCTTTTAGCACATCCTTAAAAAATATCCTTTTGTTCTTGAACCTTAGCCAAACCATAAACTAATTATTTTGATGTTAGAAGCTTCATTCTTTGAAAATTCAAATTTCCATACCTAAGATGCCACAACCAACTTTTTTCTTCATATGCCATATTGGCAAGATGGTTGTTATGTTCTCCAAACATCAATGGGATCATCCTATTCTTTGACATAGGAACAACTGTAACCACCCTATTTCCTCTATTCTTATCATAAATTATACAATGTTGATTTTCAAAAACCACCTTATAATGTTTCTCACACAATTGGCCAACACTCAATAAATTATTCTTTAATTGTGGAGTGTAATAAATGTCTTTAACACTTTTCATACCTTGTTTAGTATGAAATTCCATAGCTCCTTTTGAAGAAACCTCCAATGCTTTGTCATCACCCAGATTGATCTTGGATTTCAAACTCTCATCCATTGTAGAAAATAGCTCATTTTTAGGTTCCCATTTTTAAGTTCATGCTCTTCCTCAACAACAAGCCTATTGAGATCAATGGAGAGCTTGGATTTCCTAGGTCTCATCTCATACCTGGGCTTCTTATTAGCTTTTTCATCAATCATGTCTTTCATAGGTTCATGTACCATCATTATTTCCCCCCTTGCGCTTTGTTTGGTCTCTTCTAAAACCTACTCAATTTCTAAATCAACAGGTTTAATACCTGAGGTCTATCCCTTGTTGCGCTTTTTTCTCGTCTTGCCTACTGGCATTTCCTTCAAGGTCGGGATGGCCATTCCCTCCATGTTGATAAACCCAACACGTGATTCATCGGTGCATTGATCTTCAATTACAATATGATTATTCTCCTTGATGGATGTATCAAACAAGGATTTCTAGTTTATCCTCAAATGCTTCGTTAACCTGGTCTTCTGATTTGGTTTACTTGGAATTTATGGGACCTGTTTCCCCTTTTCTTTCTGCCCTTTTTTTACTCATGAGGCTCCTTAATATATGTGTCCAATGGATCAAATTATACTGTAACTAATTTAGTGTTGGAATTTTTATTGCTTTGTTGTTTTCTTTCCTTCAATTTAGGAGTTTTTTCTACCTACATACCAGTGGGCACAGGTTTTAACACAATTTTATCAAGGGATGGTGGAATTGTTGGACATGCCTATTTTTTACCCTTTCTGGCATATAATTTATCCTCTTCTATGACCCTCTGTTTCACTATGGATGACCTCAATTTCCTTTGAGGTATTTCTTCCACTTTTGGAGTGATGGATATTCCTTTGTTTGATTTGGTCCTTCTTTTTGAAGGTAGGGTCTTTTCCTTGGAATGATGGTTGGATTTTGATGAACTTTCAGGTTCTGTGGAAACCCTAGCTTCATGAGGATCTTCACTTTATTTTTCTGATGGTTGTTGTTAAATTTCATGTCCTTTTGTATCTTCATGCTGTAATCCTAGAGACACTAAAAGTTATACCCAAGACATTCCCAATTCACTCAGAGAAAAAATAACCAGTATTTTTATAAATCCTTAATGTTATATGCTTCTGTGACTAGTTTTTGGATAGTTCTAGACTCATTTGGACATACCAGTTAGAATTTTGAGAAGGTATAATGGGATATTCATCTCCTTATCACCATTTAAATGCACGAGGAATCTGAGATGATATAAATGGACAAGTGAAAACCTACGTGCTCTAGTGATGTACCTCTGTATTGCTGATAGGATGCCCCTCCATTCCTCTTTCATCGAAAGGATTGGGATGCCATGGCTCCAATATAGGCTATGATCCTCTACTACCAGGAATTGGTTGCACACCTTGGCCGATCATTTCCATTTCTTGACCCACCTCTCACCACTGATAGGGAGAGCACATGCTCCAACAATAAAATGTTATGTTATGTGAATAGTTATATCCCCAATTTGAGTCTAGAATCCATCAAAGTTATGTGCAAAGATCATAGAAATATTTGTATGGTTTCCAATGAAATCATACCACTCACCCCTGATGAATATATCCTGAATATCTATTATGGCCTCAGAAAACTTGATCTCTTCTCGCATCCCATCCCATAACTAGGTTACCTGCTTGAAAAGTATCCTTTTTGGTTTCCCTATCAAAGGATTCCTTGACCTTTCTATGGTAAGCCTCAGTTTTATCATTTAATATTTCTCTCCTTTGCTAAACATCAATAATATGAAAAATCTTCCTCTCAATGTCATTAGGCTCCTCCACTTCTTCTTGCAAAAATTTCAACATCGATAGACCAAGTTGGATTGGGAAAATAAAATCCATCCCATAGAATAGATGGAATGGAGAGGTACCCGGCGATCATATGGTGTTGATCCTATCATGGCATAGGGAATACTTCAATTTGGAATCCCATATTTTTTTATTTTCAACCAACAATTTTTTAATAATCCCGATGAGGGTTTTATTTGATGACTCTGCCAATCCATTCCCCTATGGGTAATATGGTGTAGAATGTGTTAGGATAATTCTGTAATTCCCACAGAAATCAATCATGGCCTTGGACTTGAATTCCCCAGCGTTGTATGTTGCTAGTTTTCTTGGGCATCCAAACCTCGAAAATATGTTTTCTTCTAGAACGTTCGTGATTACTTTGTCAGTGGCGTTCCTCGTAGGAATAGCCTTGATCCATTTTTTAAAGTAATAAGTGGTAGTAAGGATCCACTTGTGTTTTCTACTAGATGGTGGGTTTATTTCACCGATGAAATCTAGGACCAATTGTTGAAATGGGTTTTTTGCAATAATTGCATTCATGGGTAGTGAGAGAAATTTCTTATTTCCAACAAATTTTTGACACTCTTCACATGTTCTCACCATGGAAAATACATCAAAAAATATTGTGGGACAATAGTATCAAGCCCTTAGAATTTTTTAGGGCTATATCTTTCAAGTGCTAGTGCCCTCCACAAACTCGTTTATGCATATTAGTTATAATTTGTTTTGACTCATCTTCATTCACACACTTCAGAAAAATACTAACAGGGTCTTTCCAATATAAATTCTAATTTAAAATGCAGTATGTTATAGGATTTAATTTAAGAGACCTAGTTTTGGATTTTTCTGAATCTGGTGGGCATTCTAGGTGTTGTAAAAAATAAATGATGTCTCTATACTAGGGTGAAAGAGAATATTTATCCAATACATGTACTTTCTTCTTTTCATCTAGTGTCATTGGAGCATCTAATTATTTGAAGATATGGTGAAATTCAAGCACTTTGCAATTCGAATTAGATAATAGTTTGACAAGGAGTTATCCCTAGATCAATTTAGTGGTATTTATGTTCAGATCATATTCCAGAAGTTTGACTATCCATTTACCTCTCTTCCCTTCATTGTCTGGCTGGAAAAGGATCTCCTTTACACTATTTCTAGGGACATAAGTGGGTATCTTAGACTGTAGAACATAAACCCTAAAGGATTTCAAGGCCTTCACTAAGGAATAAGTCTTCTTCTCCAATATGTCATATTTTGATATTTCATCATGAGTGTTTTTCTAAAAAAGACAATGGGATGTGCATTCCCTTCTTCATTCTTTTGAAGCACTACAACATCAATAGTCTCCTCAGAGGAAAAAGAGAAAATTAAGAATTCTTTGGATTAATATGGACTAACCAAGACATGGGCTTCAATTAGAGATTTTTTTATCCTTTGAAAGGATGACCTTGCTTCATGTCTCAACTTAATGTCATCATCTTTTCTCAACATGTTTGTAATAGGCGTAATGATCTCAACAAAATTTGTTACAAAATGCCTCAAGAAATTGGTTTTTCCTAGGAAAGATTTTATGGCCTTCTTATTTCTAGGGATGCCAATTTTCTAAATAGCATCTACTCTAATTGGGTCTATTTTAATCCCTCTTGTAGATACAATGTCACTTAGGAGCTTTCCTTCTAACGTAAAAAAATGAGATTTTTTGGGATTTAATGAGATTTAATGAGATTCCATACCTTCTACATTTCTGAAATACTTGCTTCAGGTGTTACAGATGTTCATCATCATATTTTGAAAATATGGTGATTTCATAAAAGGTATATCAACATGAACTTATTCATCAAGCCAAAGGGAATTTTCGCATACATCAAGGTTCCCCATGGGGTAGTGAAGGCATATTTTTCTTTGTCTTCTTTGAGAACTTATATTTTATTCTAACCAGAATAACCATCCAACATGGAAATTTTGTGAGCACCTACCACTCTTTGGAGAATGCGATCCATATTGGTAGATGGATACGTTTATTTCAATGAACACATGTTCAGGTTTCTAAATTACACACATAAGCGTATTTCACCACTCTTTTTCCTGACTAACACCAAGTTGGCCACTCAATATGAATATCTCAAAGGCATAATGATTTTGGCATAAATAATCATTTTCAATTCATTTTCAATAATACACATCAAGAATGGGTTAAATTATCTAATTTTCTTACTAAATGTATTAGAGCCCACTTTAAGAGGGATCTTATGCTGAATTACTTTAGTATCAAAGGTTTTTAGGTCTTCATAAGACCATGCAAAAAAAAAAAAAAAAAAATCAGAAGGTTGGCATACCTATCTCTCTGATCATATGGAAGTGCTTTGGATATATTGACCATCTTGGGATTTGAAGCTATCCCAGTATTGTAGTCTGCAACCTCTTGTTCCTGAATTTAATTGAATCTTTCCTTGAGACATCATTGTTGTCAAAAATTCTCTCCAGTGGGACTAAGCCTTTTGTAATATGATTTGTTGTTAGTTCCACAATGTTGTGACCAACCACCATGTTTAGATAAGGAGGTGCATGCTGATATTTTGTTTCATCATTCTCATGTTCTTGTTCAATGGAGATATTTGAAAATTCCTCATTGGTTTGCATAAATCTCTTGAGCTCTTGATCATCACTGAAACCCTACCAGTGTTTCAAATTGTCTGGTATAGTTGTTTTGTTTCTAACTTCCACCTCATATTTAAAATTTGGACCAATGGGAGGCCTAAAAATACTAGTATCCAAAGATAAATATTCTTCTCTTTGATTATCATATCTAGGGACAAAATAAATATTGAAAGCCATAAATAAATTATCAACTATGCCCCATACCTCATTGTTGTACTCCCTCATCCTTAGTTGTTTTGTTTGAGAAATGTCCTTTACCTAGTTAACAACCAATTAAGAATCACCGAAGACTGCCAATTTATCAATGGACATATATTTTGCAGCTCTCAACCCTAGCACTAATGATTCATATTTTCCTATGTTGTTGGTTGTTTCAAATTCTAATTTGTATGAGAGTAAAACCGCTTCCTTTTAAGGGAAAATAAGGACTATGCCAGCACCAGAGCACTCTTTTGAAGATGAACCATCAAAATAAATATTCCAGATTTCATTTCCTTGACCTATATCTTATTGGTTGTTGCATTTTCTAACTGATAGTTATGGAACATCATCATTGATATGAAAAATAGATGACCCAATTTCATATTCTATAGCATAAATAGGATGATTTCCTAGATTATGATGATCACTCACAATGTAATCCAATCTCACTTCTCTGTACAATATTCTATGTTCTCCTCCAAAAATAGGGATGGTTGCATATGTAAGATCCATCTATAGAGAAACTCCCACTTTCTTGTCCCAAGACCCGGATAGAATGATGCCAAAATTGGAAGGTATATAAGCTACAAAAATATCCATAACAAAACTTTTAATGGGCATTTGAGATAGATAAAAAAAATAGATCCTTAATTACTCCTAAACATTTAAACCTTTTATAATCAAATGAGTAAATTTCCTGGTATGTCTCGGTGATTTATAACCCTAGCTCATCCATGAAAACATTAGGAATGACATTGTGTGAGGCCCCAGATTCCATATGCCAGTTGTGAATAATTTTATCATGGACATTCAAGGATATGTAAAAATGTGGGGAAGCATCAAACCCATCTTCAATGTGTGGGCCAACCTTGATATCAGGATTCTCATATTGCGGGTTTATCACATCAGATGAGGTAGAATAAGCAAGTGGGTGCAAGGAATTCATGATAGACCTTTTAAAATGATATTTTTTCATTAACTCTATCAAAGGTACAATAATATTGATTTTTCTTAACTCCTGCTCTATATTAAAAGAAGTTACTTGTTTGTCAACTTCTGTCACCTCTGGAAAAACAAGTCTAGTTGGTTGTTGCTTATGATCTCCTTTGTTTCCTATGTATTAATTTGGACCTTGCTTGGGAGGATATTTGATTTCTTATTATAAGTTGGAACATTTTTTTTGGGACCCCCTGGCCTAGGCCTTAAATCATACTTCTTTTCAAGATGACCTTGAAAAAATTCATCTCCCTTTCTATCATCAACAAATAGGTTTGACAATTGTAAAGTTGCATACTCTTATTGAGTTAGGTGACTATAGGATCTTCTCCAACATCATTACTTTCCTCCATATCTTCAACCTCATTATTTTTAAAAGGGGGTATAATCCTCTAATCTTCAACATTCCTTTTTTTCCTCTGCATGATTTGAGGGGAATTATTAGGTTTCCTGAAGTGATAGGATTCCTATTTGCAGCTCCTTGATAAGGTCTATTCGGTTGCTTCAGTTCCCATTTAAATTTAGCTACTCTAAAGTGAGAGACTTCAATTTTCTGGTCATATCATCAAGTTTTGGGTTAGATTCTGCTTGGTTAGAAGAATAAGAAACCTTTTTTCTCTATTTCTTTTTGTCCCTATGGGATTTGGTTTTTAATTTTTCTGATGCTAGAATATTAGAATCAACCTCCATGGCTACCCCTTGCATAGATAACAATGTGGTGTACCTCCTCTCCCTTAACAAGAGAGAAAATTCAACATAAAATGTATTTGCAAATGTCATCTGTGACATCCCCCAAAATAAAATATTTTTGAAAATTTAAATTGCTGAAAATTTATTCCGTTTTTACTAAATTCGAATTTGGAAAAATTTTGCCATTTATGGAAATTCCGAATTTCGAATTTGATATTTGTAAAAAATTATTATGACTGTTGGGCAGAGATCTGATTTGACTCAACTAACTGTTTGACAATGGCAATTTTGTAAAAACATAATATTTTATATTGATTGCAGGAGGACAAATGGAACAACCATGTTAAAAGGAGCTGACCATGACTCCATGAGTGGGGAACATGTTGGAACTACCCCTAGGATGATTTTTACAAGTGGAAAATCAGGGATTTGGCCATTGGAAGCCCCTGAAAATCAAGGATTTAGACAGCTGTGAAAATTCCCAAGGGAGGGAAAAAAGACCTAGGAAATTAATAAATAAGCATATGTGAGGAGGCAGGATGCTGCCAGGTATGCTGGGAAAGAGACTATTGATTTTTTTCCCTTGCTGTTATGAACACTGAATGAGTGTGAGGCAAGAGGGAGCTATTGAATTGAAGGACATTGCTGAAGAGGGATTTCCAAGTTCGCCCGCATGGACTCATGGTCAGGCTAGGGAGTGAACCATGAAAGGAATCTTGGCTACTCGGTTCTACGGTTGGGAGGAAAGTGGTTGTTCTCTTTGTATTCCCATGAGTTTAGTTCAAATATGATACTCTAATCCTTATCTGTCTGAATGATTTTATATCTGAATATTTGATGTACTGTACATGTTAAATATGAACTGAAATGGTTTCTAATATCTGTTTTAATGATCGTATAATTGTTGTAATTTATTTAGTGTATCTAAATTTCAATATTTTTTCCTTTGTGGGATGAATTGGTTATTGATATAGTGGAATCCTTGAAGTTGGTATGCATTTAATAACCTAGAAAAAGGTTGTTCGATTAAATGAAATGTACAGTCCACTTTACTATCGAATAGTTTACATATCATTTTTGGAATCATCCCCTGGTAACCTCTACTGTGGATTTAGAACCTGTACGTAACTATGAAATATATGATATCCTCGTAGAATCAGCAAACAAATTGTAGGATTTAATTATGGAAATGTTTCCTGAAATTAAAACTTTAAGTAGAATCGAATATGTATCAATGAACGAACAAATCTATTGCAAGCATATATTTTTAATTCTGCAATTTAATTCCTAAACAAAATTATATATATAGTCGAACTTGGATAGAACCAGAATAATGAAGCATATGGGAATGAACATAATCAAACCATCGAGATTACCCTAAACTTAACGATATAATTATATGAACTGCTATTCCTGAATGAGCGGATATACATGCTAGGATCATACTGCAGGAAAGCGAATAAATGATTTCGCTGATACATTATCAATGTATGATGCATCTTATATATGATGTGTGCGGATACCATTGCCTATAAAAGAGTAAGGTATCCCAATTCAATTATATCGTGCAACATACGAAGAGAAACAAAGAATTTTTTTGATTTTATGGCTGTAGCATTACCATACCTTGGACAAGTAATTGTAAGATTTAGGATATCCTTTAAATTAGCTTCGCATTTTACAGAAAGCTATTTTAGGAAATTACAAAGTAAATGCAATCTATTCTGAAGATGCAATTGATCAAAAGACAAGAATCAAGAAAACACAGAGGTTTGGAGATGCGAAACCCCGCCTCTGAATGATCCCCTTTGGGGTAAATTCAAAATAAGAATTGCGTTAATAAGAGACTAATCATACAGACATTAATAAAGTCAAGAAATGATGGCTATTGTAACTGATATAAAGATTCCCGAATACATTAAATTACAGAAGTAATATACAGAACATCGAGGATAAAATATCTCCAAATAAAAAAATAAGATCCCTCCAATAATAAGCTTAACATATTTAAGAGTTCCCCAAGAGTAAACTTAGATCTATTTTCGCTAATTCTAGTATTTGAATATTAGTCATTTACCTACATCATGCTTGAATGTACATATCTCCTTAAATGGAACTTTAACAACAACAAAAAAAAAACGGGGTTTAACCCTGAGACATGTGACACAGGAAATTGGAGCATGAGTAATGTTATTTTTAACAAGAGAAATCTATGAACAGAATCATATCCTCCATGCTTTGAAACTGAGGAGCTAGTTTGAGAGCCAATATTCGGAACCTGAGTACCTTTTTCATGTTGGGTAGGGGTCGGCTCCTACATCGTGAAGTGGACATAAACCCTGCAATTTTGTCATCACAGAAAAACATCAGTAACATACAGAGTAAGACCTTAAACTTAGAATCGAAAGGTAAATTGATAACCATAGCTATGTCTAGTGATAGTTAACTTAGGAGACGAAACATAGCATCCATCAGTTGTCTTTCCCTTGTCTGGTAATCTTCCCTAGCCGAGGGGAGGATGCTCACTTGAACTTCTGGTGGGTACCCTCGCAATAGGCAGAGTTCCACCATTAATACAGAGAATCCCATTTATACAAAATTTATCAATGACTGTGAAAATAGAAATAGTAGTGCGAGTTCAAGAGTTAAATCTTTTCATTAAAAACCTTTTACGAACAGAAGCGAAAGCATCCTACACAAATTCAATAGAAGTTCTCACGAAAAGTACTCTAACTTAGCAAGAGATCAACTTCCGGTAAACCACCACCTTACTGTAAATAATGTGCATCACTCACAGAGAAAAAACAAAGATGTTAAGAGTTGGACTTGACCCCTTTTTTTTTTCCTTGGAACCTTTACACGGTGTAAGAATAGACTTTTCTAAACTACTCTGAGTTACTTCCAAATACAGTTACTAGTCATAGTGTAAAACTGGGAATAATTCCAGAGGACCACAAAACAATAGACGCGAGGTATGACTTTAGGTTCATAGAGACAAGAATAGTGACTCTCGGATGCAGTGGGAAACCTCTTCTACGACCGACACCAGAATAGAAATGCATAGACTTCGAACATAATCGTCGGAAGTAAAGGGGTCCTTTAAAATCACAGAAAGGTTACAGGAAGTAAAGGTCTTATCCTAACCAAACATTGAACTCTGTTTCAAGTTTAAGAATTCGATAGTTCCCTTAGAAAACTTACCAGGAGGTTGTTTGTTGCTGTCAAATTCATCAAAGTTTGCCGCAGAGGTGGAAATCTTTCCCTGTGGAAGAATGAAAATACAACACCCTCTCCTTCGGAGTTTCAAGGGAAAAAGAGGAACCGCCTAAACCTAAGAGAGTCGAGTACTTCTCTTTAAAACACGGAAGGTACGAACCCTGTGCTAGGGAAAAGTTGGCGCACCGGGATTGGGAAGGATAGGTGAGAGAGTCATTGGGACTAATGTTTAAAGAGGACCCTAATTAATTACCGGACATAGCGTTAACTCCTTCTGATAGATACATCGATCTCCCTTATTGTTGAAAGTGTGAAGTTAATAGCAGTCAATCCGGGACTGTGTAATGTCCCCATTTTGGGATATTATAACATTACAACATTTTAGAGTGGTATGCCTACCCGAGTAGCTAGATAGGGGTGACAGAGAGTTCGGGAGATATCGAGGGGTTTATTTGGGCCCAACTTCCATCGATCATCATCAGGATCCATTTCGCACAACTGGGCTTTGGTTTCGTTGCATTCCGATGATTTCCTTAATTTGAGTTATTATTGGTCATATCTTAATTAAAATCAGTAAGAAGGTCATAATGGGCATATTACTTGGAGAAACCTCTTAGTGTAATAGCTCATCGGAATCAAGCGGAAGATCACTACAGGATAAGATGATGAGAAGTGACTTTCAGTGGTCGGAGAAGCCATCAGGATGGATAAATCACTTTTTAGAGGTAAAATGGTTAATTAATTAATTAATTAAGTGATTTAATCAAGGAATAATAAAATAAAGTAAAAGTCACTTGGAGGTAAAAGGTCAACAACGAATTAGGGTTTCGGGAAGCTATAAAGAAAGGGTAAAGAAACCTAATTCATTATGCATTGTTATGATTTGATGTTGAGCGTTCCCAGAGGAGGAAGAGAGTCGACCTTCTTGTTTTGTGGATTTCTAGAGGAAACCACCACCATTGATCGATTTCAATGTTGAGAGACACACCCTAGACCATCGGAGATACCATCCAGGTATTTCACCGTACTTTTCAGGAGTATCCATTGAAGAGTGCGTAGCTCAGCCAATGAGGGTGCAAGTTAGTTTGAGGGTTTGGATATTTGCATGAGATCCGTATCCAGATTTCAGTTTCCTTCTAACCCATTTGAGATCCAGCAAGGGTGCTTCTATTGAGCCATCTATTGTCAGATTCTAACGGTGGAATCTTTCATATCGACTCATTCAACCATTTAGGGTGCAACTCTTCCGGATAGACATTTGGTGTTGCATGCAGAGTTTCAGAGAAGATCCAGACAAATCCTTTCGACCCATTTCCTTATTTGGCGAGATGATATTTTTGAGCCATATAGCAGTAGATTTTGTTGGCGGAATTCTTTGGGGCCAATCCAGTGCTCCAGGAGGTGCACAAA
Organism: Picea engelmannii; assembly: GCA_009831015.1. NCBI lineage: Eukaryota > Viridiplantae > Streptophyta > Pinopsida > Pinales > Pinaceae > Picea > Picea engelmannii. The sequence continues at coordinate 12,690 of WSFP011385844.1, read as the reverse complement.
CCCCCCAAGGGTCTAGATCCAGTGCCTTAGAGACCAGATTCGAGATCTGGCACTCACCCATTTCAGTCTAGAGGCCAGGGCGCTTCCTTTGGAGCAGTTTCCAGCGTATTTCGATGGTCTGAACTTTTGGACGAGTTTCCCAGCTGGTAGCGGTTACCGTACTTCACCGAAATCGCATATTTTCGCCGATCTATCCGTGCATGCATCAAATCTACTATCATCTTCTGATCACGGGTATTTTTATGTTATTTGATTGTATTCGAGTGTTGATCCAGGAGATTTGGCTAACGTTTATTTCTATATTTCGAGTAGGCTATTATATTTCCATGCTCAAACTGTATAATACATGATATTGGGCAGTTGATGTTCTTTACTTCTGCATGCATCCTTTATATGTTGTTTAAACCATAAATATGGAACATGCACATGTAATAACCAACATGCACATGAAATAACCCACATGCACATGAAATAACCATCAAGATCTCAAACATACAACTGAAAACCATCCAGAAACCCTTAGTGTATCAGATCTACAAGAGAGAATAATAGATCAGTAGCAAATATCTTGATCAGCAGGATCAGGGATATTATAGATTGTCCAATGAAACTAATCGATCGCTAACCTTTTGTTACTTTAGTCACCATTATGTTACTCCACTAGGAAGAGGAGGTTAGTTATTGTAGCCATGTAGAGAATCGTGCGGAATTGGAATGGATTCCAATCGTTATGGTAGAGACTAAAAGTGTCATAACTAAGATAAGGCTATCACATTGAAAACAATTCATAAACCATCATTAATATCCTTAACCTATTCTTGGTACGTGTTACGTTAAGGATTTGAATTCTGATGTTGACACAGTGAGGTAAGGGTACTGGTATTAATTCTCAAGGGTATAAACTTGTACGTAAAAATCTCAATAGTCTGATTATTTTAACAAGTGATTTAAAACTTGAATCCTAGTATATAGGTGGATACATGTATTGCATTAGTATCTACATAATAACATATGGGTTAGAGGAATACTTGGAATTGCTGGGAACCTCTCTTGCAAATGTTAAGTTAGTATGACATAAGGTTATTCAGAGCAAAGGTGTAAGTACCTGTTATACAATTTTGATTAAATGAAGAAAACTGGTAAATAATGTGCCAAAAATATTTTATTTTTTTAATGATAAATTGGAGGTACATTACATATGGTATCAGAGAAAAAAGTTACAACACTGGGCCTGAACAGGACCACTTTAGTTTCTTAATAGATATTTGGTTTTATATAAAAACTAATAAATCTTTTGTTACAAACATAAAGATCTTTCTGTTTTGGTGATTAATTATGGCAACTCAAGACAATGCAGAAAACAGGATGGAAGAAACTCCATAGCAAAGACCTCCTGTAGATACAAGGCATAATAGTGACAGAAGCTCACCCACAGAAGTGTTGGAAACAATGAGGAACCTTATTGTTGAACTACAAATTTTTAAAGTCGACAATGAAAAATTGAAGAAGGCACAACATGAATAGCAAGAGATAAACGAAGTCCTGCTGCGTAGTATAGTGACCAAGAAAATCCCAAAAGATAATAATAACGACGAAGAATTAAGTAAGAGAGCCTCCAAGAACTTAGTACTAGAAACATAAAAAGGAGATAGTTCGTCTGAAGGAACACCTCCAGCTGAAGATAGAACTATAATGGACAGAAAAAGAAAACAAGTAGACCACCTTGAAAGAGAATTTAAAAAGATTAAACCAACTATATTTGATGGAGAATCCATGACAGGAGAAGAAGCACAGGCATGGCTATTGGACATCAAAAAGTACTTCCAAATCTACAACTATTCCAACAACATGAAGGTCAGGATGGCCATCTACAATCTGAAAGGGAAGGCTAGTATATGGTGGCAAGATATGAAATTGGCCAAGGGCCTGAAGGAGAAACAGTTGGAATGGTCTGACTTTAAGAAGTATTTCAAGAAACAATACCTTTCTGAAAATTATTATGCAAGGAAGACGAAAGAATTTTACAAGTTACGACTCAGCCAGATGATGATGGAGAACCTTATAAACAAATGTATGGAACAATTAAGGTTCGTATTGTACATCCGAGAGGATAAGGTAAAAATCTAGAGTTTTTTAAGCTCCTTACCACAGTCCTACAGGGACAGGATTGAGTTTGACAACCCCAAATCCTTGAGTGAGGTATTCAGGAAAGCACGAATGTGCTATGATCAGTATAAGCAATGAGTAGAGTTTCCCAAAGCCTAGAAGGATAAGAATCAAGATCGATTGAACCGACAGAAGAAGGGATACGAGCCATCTCCTTATCAGAATGCAGTAAAAAGTGTTCCAAGAAAAGATTCTCAATTCAGTCACCTGAATACGCAGAGCAGTGGTAAACCGATAAACCTGGGAATGAATAAGTTTTGGGACAACTCCCACGAGCCAATAAAGTGTTGGGAATGTGGAGAGCCTCATCTAAGGAGGAATTGTCCACGTTTGATTTCAGCAAACAGAAATGTTGTTCATAATCTGCAAGAAGCCTCGACAGTGGGAGACGTGGGCTGGAGCCTACATCAGATAAATGAAGCCATTGATGGTCGACAAGCTGACCACCAGTCCTCAGTGGTAGAAGTCAAAGGTAAAATCCATGACACTTGAATTTTTGTTTTAATTGACCCTAAAGCAACATTAAGTTATATTACTTTGAATGTAGTAGATTCAAATAAACTTAAGAGACTGAAGCATGCAAAACCTTGGCTTGTGCAGCTAGCGACAGGTACTAAAAGGAAAGTAATTGACTTTATTCCTGATTTTGAGTTTAGTTTAAATGGTCAAACTATAAGGACCAATCCGAACATCCTACCACTAGGATCTTACGATATGATTATTGGGATGGATTGGTTGGAACAACACAATGCAATGTTAGATTTTTATGCAAAGATACTTAGCTATAAAGATGATTCTGGCACTACCAGAACAGCCCAAGGTATACAAAAACTAGTATTAGTCAGACAAGTTTCAGCGATGCAACTAAAGAAAAGTATGAGAAAGGGATGTCAAGTTTATTCCATCCATGTGACGAATCTAGCAGAAAAAGAAGTTAAGCCAAAGTTAGAAGAATTTGTTGTCCTACGCGAATTCAGAGACATGTTTGTGGATGAGATACCAAAATTACCCCTTAGAAGGGAAATAGAATTCTCCATAGACCTACTGCCCGGTTCAGCCCCTATCTCAAAGGCACCTTACCGAATGGGTCTACCAGAACTGACAGAATTAAAAATACAATTACAGAAATTGTTGGACAAAGAGTATATCAAACCAAGCGTCTCACCTTGGGGGGCACCAGTCCTCTTTGTGAAAAAGAAAGAAGGTACTCTAAGACTATGTATCGATTATAGACAACTGAACAAAATGACTATTAAGAATAAATATCCCTTACCAAGGATAAATGATATGTTAAATCAAGTAGGTGGGGCCATGATCTTTTCAAAGTTGGATTTACGATCCGGTTATCATCAAGTTTGGATAAAAGACGAGGACATAAACAAAACAGCTTTTCAGACAAGTAATGGACACTACGAATTCGTAGTCATACTTTTTGGACTCACTAACGCCCCAACCACATTTATGTGCCTAATGAACAGTATTTTCAGTCAGTACTTGGACAAGTTCGTGGTAGTATTTATCGACGATATCCTGGTCTATTAAAAAATGGAGGAGGAACATGAGGAACACTTAAGAATAGTTCTACAAACGTTGAGGAAGCACAAACTATACGCCAAATTCGACAAGTGTGACTTCTATAAAAAAGAAATACAATATCTATGACATGTAATTTCAGCAGAGGGCATTGTCGTAGATAGCCTACCCTATCACATCATTACAAAAGAAAGGAACCAAGTTTAACTGGTCAGAGAAGTGTCAAGACAACTTCAACAAACTAAAGGAATTATTGACAACTGCACCCATATTGAAAGTGGTAGACCCAGATAAAGACTTCATCGTATGTGTTGATGCAAGTAAAGAAGGGTTAGGTGGTGTCATAACTCAGGAAGGACACGTTATTTTTTATGAGTCCCGGAAATTAAAAGAACACGAGAAAAATTATGTCACTCATGACTTACAATTGGCAGCAATAATACACGCCTTAAAGATGTGGCGACACTACATAATGAGCAGAAAAATCCTATTATTACCGGACAATAGTGGGGTGAAATATCTGTCTAACAAACCAGATCTTAATGCAAGACAAGCAAGGTGGTTAGCCTTCTTGAGCGAATTTGACTTCGACTTCAGACATATGAAGGGCAAGGAAAATAAAGTAGCAAATGCTTTAAGAAGAAGAGTCCATGGGTTATTTGACATGAATATCAGGAGGGCAGAAAGTGATCTGGAACAAAGAATAAGGACGGCAGGTATTAATGAGGAAAACTATACTAAGATAATTGTAGAATTACCGAAGAGTACCGCGAACTCAGATAAACCAGATCTAAGTATCAACAAGAAGGGACTGTTACAATTTAAAAACAGACTTTACATACCAGATTCAGCAGAGTTAAAATTAATAGTCTTGGATGAAGTGCATAAGAAACTGTATTCTGGCCACCCAGGTTACCAGAAAACGAGAATAGAACTTAGGAAACTATTTTATTAGCCTAATATGAAGGGAGAAACAGCAGAATACTTGGCTAGGTGCCAAGATTGTCAGCAATTTATGGCCGAGCACCAACATCCAACCAACATATTATAGTCATTACCAGTACCAGAATGGAAATGGGAGACCATATCACTAGACTTTATAATAGGTTTTCCTAAAACTCAGAAACAGAATGATTCTATCATGGTTGTAATCGATAAACTCAGTAAGTCTGCACACTTTATTCCTGTAAAGTATACTTTTAAAGCTATAAACATTGTTGAAATATTCATGAAAGAAATTTTTAGACTGCATGGTATTCCTAAAATGGTGATTTTAGATAAAGATGTAAAATTCACATCCGCCTTTTGGAAGGAATTGTTTGCAGGGATAAATACCAATTTGAATTTCAGTACAAGTTATCATCCACAAATGGATGGGAAAACCGAAAGGACAAACCAAATCATAGAGGATATTCTTTGCATGTACATAAGAACAAAACCGAACAAGTGGGAGGACTATATACACTTGGTAGAATTTGCATATAACAATGGGTACCAAACTTCAACAAAGTTGAGCACTTTCTAAGTATTGTACTCCAGAAAGTGTAGGACTCCAATTAGTTGGGATAACCCGGCTGACAGACTCATGGTTGGACCATAGATCCTCCAAGAAATGGAGAACATGGTAAGAAAGGTACAACATAACTTGAAGGAAGCACAAGATAGGGAGAAGAGCTATGTAGATAAAAAAAGAAGACACTTAGAATTTCAAGCAGGAGACCAAGTGTACTTGAAGGTCAAAGCCCGAAAAATCTCATTGAAGTTAGGAAACTATGTCAAGATGGCACCAAGGTTTTGTGGGCCCTTTGAGATACTAGCTCGAATTGGACCCGTAGCATATCAACTTGCACTTCTAGCCAATCTAAGAATTCATAATGTATTTCATGTTTGTTTGTTGAAAAACTATATTCATGAACCTACTCATATGATTGATTGGAACTTGGTATAGGTGGAACCCGAAGGTGAATTCTAGGTGGAACTCCTACACATTCTAGACCGGAGATAAATAGCACTTCAGAACAGAGTCGTCACTTAGGTAAAGGTGCAATGGAAGCACTTTAGTCCTGAAGAGGCCACTTGGGAATTGGAGGGAGATTTGCGGAAATCTCATCCAATCTTATTCCAAGAAAGGAACGAACACTGAGGATAGTGTTTTATTGAAGGGGGAAAGGATCTGACATCCCCCAAAATAAAATATATTTGAAAATTTAAACTGCTGGAAATTTATTCCATTTTTAGTAAATTCGAATTTGGAAAATTTTTACCATTTATGGAAATTTCGAATTTCGAATTTGATATTTGTAATAAATTATTATGAGTGTTGGGCAGAGATCTGATTTGACTCAACTAACTATTTGACAATGACACTTGTGTAAAAATAGAATATTTTATATTGATTGCAGGAGGACAAATGGAACAACCATGTTAAAAGTAGTTGACCATGACTCCATGAGTGGGGAGCATGTTGGAACTACCCTTAGGATTATTTTTACAAGTGGAAAATCAGTGATTTGGCCATTGGCATCCCCTGAAAATCATGGATTTAGAAAGCTGCGAAAATTCCCAGGGGAGGGAAAAAAGACCTAGGAAATTAATAAATAATCATATGTGAGGAGGCAGGACGCTGCCAGGTATGTTGGGAAAGAGACTATTGATTTTTTTTCCTTGTTGTTATGAACACTGAATGAGTGTGAGGCAAGAGGGAGCTACTGAATTGAAGGACAGTTCTGAAGAGGGATTTCCAAGTTTTCCCTCATGGACTCATGGTCAGGCTAGGGGGTGAACCGTGCAAGGAATCTTGGTTGCTCGGTTCTATGGTTGGGAGGAACATGGTTGTTCCCTTTGTCTTCGCATGAATTTAGTTCAGATATGCTACTCTAATCCTTATCTGTCTGAATGATTTTATATTTGATGTATTGTACATGTTAAATCTGAACTGAAATGGTTTCTAATATCTGTTTTAATGATCGTATAATTGTTGTAAGTCATTTACTGTATCTAAATTTCAGTATTTCTGCCTGTAAGGGATGAATTGGTTATTGATATAGTGAAATCCTTAAAGTTGGTATGCATTCAATAACCTAGAAAAGGGTTGTTTGCTTACATGAAATGTACAATCCACTTTACTATCGAATAGTTTACATATCATTTCTGGAATCATCCTCTGGTAACCTCTACTATGGATTTAGAACCTGTACGTAAATATAAAATATATGATATCCTAATAGAATCAACAAATAGATTGTAGGATTTAATTATGGAAATGTTTTTTGAAATTAAAACTTTAAGTAGAATCGAATATCTATCAATGAACGAACAAATCTATTGCAAGCATATATTTTTAATTCTGCAATTTAATTCCTAAACAAAATTATATATATATAGTCGAACTTGGATAAAACCAGAATAATGAAGCATATGGGAATGGACATAATCAAAGGATCAAGACTACCCTAAACTTAACGATATAATTATATGAATTGTTATTCCCGAATGAGCGGATATACATGCTAGGATCATACTACAGGAAAGCAAATAAATGATTTCTCTGATACATTATCAACGTATGACGCATCTTATATATGTTGTGTGTGGGTACCATTGCCTATACAAGATTAGGGTATCCCAATTCGATTATATCGTGTGACATGCAGAGAGAAACAAAGATTTTTTTTGATTTTATGGTTGTAGCATTACCATACCTCGGACAAACAATTGGAAGATTTAGGATATCCTTTAAATTTGCTTCGCATTTTATAGAAATCTATTTTAGGAAATTACAAAGTAAATGCAATCTATTCTAAAGATGCAATTGATTGAAAGACAAGAATCTACAAAACACAGAGTTTTGGAGATGCGAAACCCCGCCTCTGAACGATCCCCTTTGGGGTAAATTCAAAATAAGAATTGCGTTAACAAGAGACTAATCATACATAAATTAATCAAGTCAAGAAATGATGTCTATTGTAGCTGATATAGAGATTCTCGAATACATTAAATTATAGAAGTAATATACAGAACGTCGAGGATAAATTATATCCAAATAGAAAAATAAGATCCCTCCAATACTAAGCTTAACATATTTAAGAGTTCCCTAACAGTAAACTTAGATCTATTTTTGCCAATTCTATTATTTGAATATCAGTCATTTCCCTACATCATGCTTGACTATGCATATCTCCTTAAATGGAACTTTAACCAAAAAAAAAAAAAAAAATGGGGTTTAACCCTCAGACATCCGGCACAGGAAATCAGAGCATGAGTAATGTTACTTTTAAAAAGAGAAAGCTACGAACATAATCATGACCTCCATGCTTTGAAACTGAGGAGATAGTTTGAGAGACAATATTCGAAACCCGAGAACCTTTTTCATGATGGGTAGGGGCCAGCTCCTACGTCGTGAAGTGGACATAAACCCTGCAATTTTTTCATCACAGAAAAACATCAGTAACAAACAGAGTAAGACCTTAAACTTAGAATTGAAATGTAAATTGATAACCATAGCTATGTCTAGTGATACTTAACGTAGGAGCCGAAACATAGCGTCCATCAGTTGTCGTGCCCTTGTCTGGTAATCGACCTTGGCCGAGGGGAGGATGGTCACTCAAACTTCTGGTGGGTACGCTCGCAATAGGCAGAGTTCCACCATTAATACAAAGAATCCAATTTATACAAAATTTATCAACGAATGTGAAAATAGAAATAGCAGTGTGAGTTCAAGAGTTAAATCTTTTCATTAAAAACCTTTTACGAACAGAAGCGAAAGCATCCTACACAAAGTCAATAGAAGTTCTCTCGAAATGTACTCTAACTTAGCAAGAGATAAACTTCTGGTAAACCACCACCTTACTGCAAATAATGTGCATCAGTCACAGAGAAGAAACAAAGATGTTAAGATTCGAACTTGACCCTTTTTTTTTTCCTTGGAACCTTTACACGGCGTAAGAATAGAATTTTTTGAACTACTCTGAGTTACTTCCAAATAGAGTTACTAGTCACAGGGTAAAACCGGAAATAATTCTACGGGACCACAAAAAAATAGACGCGAGGTGTGACTTTAGGTTCATAGAGACAAGAATAGTGACTCTCGGATGCAGTGGGAAACCTCTTTTACGGCCGACACTAGAATAGAAATGCGTAGACTTCGAACATAATCGTTGAAAGTAAAGGGGTCCTTTAAAATCACAGAAAAGTTACAGAAAGTAAAGGTCTTATCCTAACCAAACATTGAACTTTGTTTCGAGTTTAAGAATTCGATAGTTCCCTTCGAAAACTTACCAGGAGGTTGTTTGTTGTCGTTGACTTCATCAAAGTTTTCTGCAGAGGTGGAAATCCTTCCCTGTGGAGGAATGAAAATATAGAACCCTCTCCTTTAGAGTCTCAAGGGAAAAAGAGGAACTGCCTAAACCTAAGAGAGTCGAGTACTACTCTTTAAAACATGGAAGGTACGAACCCTGTGCTAGGGAAAAGTTGGCGCACCAATATTGGGAAGGATAGGTGGGAGAGTCATTGGGACTGATGTTTAAAGAGGACCCTAATTAATTACCAGATAGAGCCTTAACTCATCCTGACGGAAACATCCATCTCCCTTATTGTTGAAAGTGCGAAGTTAATAGCAGTCAATCTGGGATTGTCCAGTGAAACTAATTGGTCTCTAACCTTTTGTTACTTTAGTTACCATTTTGTTACTCCACCAGGAAGAGGAGGTTAGTTATTGTAGCCACACAAAGAATCATGCAGAATTGGTCTGGATTCCAATCGTTATGGTAGAGACTAAACGTGTCATAACTAAGATAAGGCTATCACATTGAAAACAACTCGTAAACCATCATTAATATCCTTAACATGTTCTTGGTACATGCTATGTTAAGAATTTGAATTTTGATGTTGACACAGCAAGGTAAGGGTACTGGTATTAATTCTCATGGGTATAAACTTGTACGCAAAAATCTCAATAGTCCGATTCTTTTAACAAGTGATTTGAAACTGGAATCCTAGTATATAGGTGGATACATGTATTGCATTAGTATCTATATAATAACATATGGGTTGGAGGAATACTTGGAATCGTTGGGAACCTCTCTTGCAAATATTAAGTTAGTATGACATAAGGTTATTCAAAGCAAAGGTGTAAGTACCCATTGTACGATTTTGATTAAACGAAGAAAACTGGTAAATAATGTGCCAAATTTTTTTTTTTTTTTTTTATGATAAATTGCAGGTACATTACATCATCTTGGCTAATGTATCAGTTGGCTTGATCTCATCAGGGATCTTGTTGTACATCTTATTAAACCTCTTAGTGAAATTTGACACAGAATCACCATTCTTCCTTCTTAAAGCCCCAAAATTATTGATGTAATATAGTTAATCCCTCCTATATATCAATTTTTTAATAAAGGATTCATCCAATTCCTCAATACCTATAATGGAGTCTAGGGGAATACCACAAAACTACTTTGTAAAGTCTCCATCTTGGCTCTGCACAAACAACCTCATCCAAACATCTGCATGTTCAATGTTAAAAGTGTCTGGAAAGATGTAAAAGGATACCATGTGTTCCTCAATAGTATCATATCCTTCACCATTGTACCTAGGCAGATGTTTCAGGTAGTCTCCTGTTGGAAATGAATTTAAGTTTTGAGGCAGCACTAATGGTGCATATCTGGTCATAATGATGGCTTCCATCCTGTTTACAAAAATCTTTGGGACAACTAGGATTTGAGGATTAGGATGAGATACTAAGGTGGTTTCCTGAGGATATTATGAGGTATAAGTTGAAGGCATATATATTTGAGGGATTATCACAAGGGGATTTTCAAAAATTATAATATTGGGCTACTTCTTGTTGAGGACATGGAAAGCCTTTTCAGATGTAGGCCTTCCTTTATATGGTAAGGAATGTTTGTGAACAACTGTGGATTTTCTTGGTTGTATGTTTGGATCAGAAGCTTTTGTGTCACCACTAATATGAGAGTTGGATTTTGAGGATTTATTTTTCTGAGAGTTTGATTTCTTGAATCCCTTCATGGGAGCCAGAGTTCCTTAGTAGATTTTCATTCAGTGGAGTCACCAGGTCAAAGATGGCAGTCAATGTTGTGCTTGATATTTTTTCACCATCAAATATAAGATCTAATCATTGTGATTCTCCCATGGAAATATTTCTTCATTACTCTATTCCCCGACAACAACACCAAAAGATGTTGGCCCTAAGGTCTGCACCTGACTACTAATGGAAGAGTTAGGCCCCCTTAGTTGTTGGAATGATTGGTTTTTATAAGTTTTTTTTTTTTGTTTTGATGGTCAGTTGATAGATGAGTTTCAAGGGAAAGGGTCTAGTTGAACTATTCCACAATATTCACGAAAATGTTTCCCTTAACCAGTGGCATACATTCTTGTGTAGCAGATACAAGATATAAAATTATAATAGAAACAATGACAAGCATACAATCTGTCACTTGGCGCTAGAAATTTTTTGTCTAACACATTGCATTAAGCCTAAAAAAACATTTGGAATGCAATTCTCAGCATGTTGTAAGCACATTAGCTAAAATAAAGAGAATATTTTCTTTGCAAAACATTCAACATGCATCAAATTAAGAAGAAAATACAAATACGATTGAGAAAAACACAGTATGTTCACCATAAATTATATTCACTCAGTAGAAAAAACTGTAGATATTTACACTTCATAAGCTCAGTCTATATCTTGAAATCTTGATATGCCCAAAAATATGAACCACATTACATTCACATATTCTTCTATTTATCCACCAAAATGATTCAAATGCCTATCTCAGATCTAAATTCTAGAGTTAATTTATGCATTACATTCACACATGTAGTTCTAAACTTCATCATTCAGTTATGATTACAATTCATGAACACTTCTTTCAATTGAGTGAAGTAGAGTTTAAGTTCTAGTTTGTAGGGATAAATCCCTTTTTATGGGCCTATAACTTCAACCTAATAAACAATTTTTTTATCAATTTTTTTTATTACAACGGGATGTAATATCTCTAACTAAAACAAAAAATTTATATCATTAAAGCTAGAGTCACTGCTAATAACTAAAGCGTAGGAGTTCCACTACAAAATTCTTCAAAATATGGAACTGGTTATTGACTTTGCATGGATCCACACGTATGCCACTAACTAGAGAAAGGCCTTCACATTGGAGAAAAGCTTGCGCAGACTTCAAATTTCCTTACCTGTTGATAACAACAGAATTAGATGATATTTTTTAGGAACATGCAGGTGTTTTGATGTTGTTTCCAGGTTCTGTGGAAAACCTAGTTTCCTGGGGAACTTCACTTTCCTTATCTGATTGTTGTTGTTCAATTTCCTACTCTTCTGGCTCTTCATCCTGTAACCCAAGAGACTCTAAAAGTTCTTCCCAAAACATTCCCAATTTAGTGAGATAAAAAAGAACTAGTATTTTTATAAATACTTGATGGTATAGGCTTATGTGAGAAGTTTGTCGATATTTTTGGACTCGTTTATACATCTTGGATAGGATTTTGAGAAGGTATGATGGGAGATTCATCTCTTTATCACCATTTAAATGAATGATGAATATGAGATGATATCAATGGAAAATTTAAAACCTACCTTCTCTAGTCATGTACCTTTGTATTTTTGATAGGATGACCCTCCATTCCTCTTTCAGCCTGTTAAGCCCTAATATTGGCTCATTACCCCTTAATTGGGGCATATTAGATTAGTAATGCTATTTTATTTATGTCATCTTTAGGCCATTAGTTGTAATTTAGATTAGTAATGTTATTTTAATTATGTCGGCTTTAAGCCATTATTTGTATTTATACCTCCTAGTCTCCTATATATACCGAGGAGACATTTTCATTTTGAATCATCTTGTACTTGAACATTTAAGTGGGGTAAAAGGAGGTTTCCCCCTAGAAGAGGCTTATTATCTGAAATTATCTCTTTTTCAAGGCGTTGAGTACTTTTCCTGAGGTTTTTATATGCTAT